>VYZV01041355.1:136734-154299 GCA_013401275.1 Pandion haliaetus | reverse complement strand
CAAGGCCAGATTTTTACAGGAGTGGGGCATCCAATTACTGTAATTTTCTGTATCTGGAACAACAGAGCACATCCTCATGCAAATTGTTCCCGTAAAATAAACAGATTAATTCTTCATAACTGGTTTATTTGATTAAACCCTTTCAAAAAATAATTGCAGAATAAACTTGGTTGTATCTTGATGGAGCTGAGTGCTGTAGAGAAAGGCATGATGGTATAATGGTAGTAAGTCCTAAGAAGTTATCTTACATCAGCTGGGTCTTTATGCAGGACACAGTAACTATCTATGCCCATGCTGACAGCAAATATCAAGGCAAGTTTGCTACTGTAATTTACAATGTTTTATATTTTATTTTAAGCATCTAATGTTTGCATTTAAAAAGTCTTTCACCTTGCAGACGTAGTCCTTCCCTGAGCTTAAAGTACATTCTTACGTAATGATCATAGTAATATTTTAAGCCTCTCGGAACAGAGTTCTGTGCTCCAATTTTATCTATCCACTCCCTGTTGCACTCTTTATACAAGGCTAACTGTAGCCCAGATGGTTCAAGTTTAGGCTAGATTTGAATGGAGACTCAGAACTAAACTTGTCCTTTTCCTGCAGTGGGATACAAACATTTCGAGGAAACCGGGTTAGTTTTGTTCTGGAACAAATCGTTTCTTAGAGGTAGTTGTTTTAATCAACTCAGTATATTGTCTTTGTCTTGCCTCAGGCATTGTCTTGAGTCAGTAGCTTTAAGGAGGAAAGAAATTCCTTTGGCCTCCTACAACAGCTAGAAAAAGTGCTACTAAGGAACAAATAATTATGTACTTTTCCAAGAGCCTAAACCAGGAAGAAAAAACTATAGCGAGGATTTCATTGACAATGAAGGTTTGGTTTTGTCAAGAAACAAAATATATAACACCTTAGGCATTAGTACTGTACACATTTTCAGATATTCTGTGCTACTAATGAAATCATAAAGATACCTGTCTGAATACAAATTACATATCTGATTATGTACATAAAACCTGCATGCTTGTGCATGCCAAGCTCTGAAAAAATCTCTTCTCTATTGACATGAATTGATAGAAACAGTGCACATGGGAACAAAAGTGTGTTCTGTTAAGGTTAAGTCATATGAATACTGGTAACCTGAAGTATCACACAGATAATAAGGGTGCTAACTACTTTAGTTCAGGTGATGTCATTAATTGAATTCAAATAAAAGTCTTTTATAGGCAAAATGCTGTCAGTTTAATAAGTTGTCCCAATTGGATAAATTGTCTGCTCGTTTGCAGGGGAACTACTTTCTTAATTGGCTCACAAAATTAACCAGTTCTGCGTCTTTAGGCATTCTATGGCCAGTGTTCACACAAGTAAATAATTTTCTAAGTAGAGAATTTTAGATAATCGTTTTGAACAGAAAGAGAAAAAAACCAAACATCCCAAACTTCAGCAATACCATTTTTTCAATGGCTTTAATTCACTGTGCTTCAGTATTATCTACATGTTAATAATTAAAAAGTCATAAAAGCTGTACAAAGTTACAGCAACCACTGATAAAGGATTTAAAAAACAAACAAACAAAAAAAAGCCGTACCTTGGAGAAAATGTAGCAAAACAACAGAAACAAGAAGTATGTTAGTCATCTCAGTTGCGCTTGTCTAGCAGCGGTCTCCGTGGGCTGGGAAAGTTGGGTTCCCAGGCTGGCTCTGCTTTGAGCAGTCCTCTCTTGTGCAGTGAATGAGAGGGAGTGAGTTGCTCAGCTTTATCCTTGTTCCTATATGAGGAAGTGTTTACTAAAGGTGTTGCACAATTTTCAAGTCACAGTGTTACAGCAAGCGGAAGTTTCTGCTGGTTAGTTAATGCCACACGAATTGTGATATATTGATTTCTTCTTTGAAATAAGTTCCCTAAAACTGTTCATCAGGAAATGTAAAAATAAATAAAGAGGGTGATTGGAGTGGTCCTTACATTGTCTTTTTATAGTCTGGCTGGTAAAAAGCTACAGTAGAAACAGTGCATACCACGGGTGGCTCAAGGAATGGGAAAGTTTTCAAGAGGTTTAGGGTAAAACAGGTACGCAGGGCTGGTGTTAAAGATGCGTTCCAGTTCTTGCTGATTACCATTTAATCTGTACAGAAGGGAAGGGCTTAAGAGCACCAGTAAAGATACATGTAGTTCTGTGTCTGTGAATCATATCTACAGTATAAACACTGAGTAGGTCCTTTACTGCCCCTTCCATCTATATTAGTAATGTTTGTTTGACGTTCGTGTGAGAATGTCTAAATAAAAGGGGGTGCAGACAAGTGAGCAATCAAGGTGATATCTGTCAAATAAGATCCTAAAAATCTATGCTAGAAACTTATTACATTGACTTAGTTGTAATAAAATAGTACTATGTGCTTCTTAGGGCTACAGTTATCAATATAGAGAGCTGCTTTATAGAAGTTTGACTTTTCACATGTTAGAACAGGTATTACAGAGTCCATAGAACTAGAATGGATCGTGCTGTATGCTGCAGTATATGAATATAAATTTATATTAGCAATACACATTACACAGTAATTAATATATTAATTACATTCATTTATAAATAAATACATCTATATAAATCTACAGGAGAATTTCTACTGCCATAACTAACAGAAGTTCACATTTCTAATATAAGTGTTATTGGATAACTATTTCTGTCTCAGGTATGTGTTGAAAAGTTCTGATTTTTTGAGCATTGAAATCTGAAATTGTAAGTCCAAACTTTCCCTTAAGATTTTGCTAAATCTCCAGACATTCCGGGACAGATTGGAAGCTACCAACAAATGGGCTCTGAGCTTTCCTTACGGATAGAATGGCACTAATTAATAACAACTTATGTGCAATGCTGATTGCAATAATCAAGTTAAGTGTACAACTGGCAATTTAATAGTAAAACTTGATTCTAAGGTAAGAGCCTGATTACCTGTGTGTCTTTCTTTTGTTTAGCCATTTTTTAGTGAGGCAAAGTGGTTTTAAAATGGACATAAAATGCTGCTGAACGGAAGCAGGAGAGCTTCACATCACTTTGCATTGTTTTGCAGTGGTGTAGGTGATGGAGGCTGAGTGCAGAATAACTTCCTCTCATCCCCTGTGCAAGTATCGCACCCCAAGCATTGCTTTGGCTTCAGGTGCTCTGAGGGATGCTGGGCTGGATGCGCATACAAACACTTTGTGGAGCTTTTCTTGCCATTCAACTCTTGGGTCTTCCTTCAGCATTTGCATTTTACCGATCATTTATTCTGGTTTGTTGAAGGGTATGCTCTGCTTTGGCAGTAGCATGACACTTCGACAAGAGAAGTGTAAAATACTCCTTCACAGGAGTAAGTGTAGACCAGACACACTGTCTGGCCTCCAAGCCTGGTCCAAGACATGCTAGTGCAAACATTGTGTTCTTCACGAGTAACACTGAGTTTGAACGGTCTCTGCAAGTGGTTGAGAGCCCCTGGAGCAGGACTTAGTGGCAGGAAGAGGGCCTGAGAGAGGAAAAGGGCATCTGTCTGCCAGACATGATAACTACCCTCAAACCTCTTCTTCGCTGTAGGACTGAAACCCAGGAGTTCTGGTGAGCTGTAGCAGCGTTATCATAACTCAGGTCAATGTTAATCTCCCACCTGCTCTTATAAAAACACAAATTTTAGCTAGCACTGTGCTATGACAAAGGAAACCTTTCTAGATGGACCTTTTATCTCCTCTGAGTGCTCTGGGAGCTGAGCCTTCCCAGGACAGAGCTGCAGCCTCTGGGACAGGAATGCTTTTTGGTAGCAACTTCTTCAGGCCACTATAGCTTGGAGACAGAGTGAACTTACTTTCTGTAAGAAAAGTCACATGCCACACCAAACTGTGTCACCATCCCAGGTTATGAAAGAGCACTTCAGGCAAGGAATTCATGAAGCGTCATGGTGAAGGGTTTGGACATACCCCTGCCGAGGTGTTCATTTCAGTTGCAGCAAGCGTCAGAGAGGAGCTGCGTAATTTAATTTATGTCAGTGTCTTTTTAGTTCTGTAAAGATAAAGCCTAGTCTAAAAGGTAGAAAATTTAGGATTTTAAATGTTATATGAATGGAAATAAGCAGTGCATTCTTGGACTACATCTTTGCCTTACAAAAATAATTAACAAAAATAACTGTGAACAACTGGTTTTAAAAATGAGTGGCTGCTATCCAAGCATTTATCTCAGCTCATTCTCTCTGCATGACGCACTTGAAAACCATGTACTGATCCCACCAATCTCCTAAGCTAATGTTCTTAATAAGCTGTGCTTTCGAACAGTATATGAAGGAGGGTTACTTTATGAGTAGACACAACATCCCAACAAAGAGCTGGCATTAAGAAAGGAATGTGATGTGGTGAAGGTCTTGGGTAGACTTGAAAGAGAATTGGATGTAATTTCCTTTTGTGAGTTGAGAAGCATTTGATGTTTCTGCCCTTGCTTCAGTGATTCTGTAATAGATTGTAGCTTCTTCCCCCGGAGGTGGTCAGAGAGGTATCTGTGAGGTCTCAGCTGACAGGAAAGCTGCTTCTGACTTTTTGAAACCCCTTAATAATTGTGCAATGTTTAAGTGAGCAGTTTTCATATTAGTGGAGGGTAAAATTGGATGACAATTTTGTCTCAACATTTAGTAACTAGAATATTGGTATTTTTAACTGAAGTACTGTCTGCTTAATTAAAAGAAGGAAGCAGAAAAGGGTAAAATTCACCCCTACACTGAGGGTCTACACAAATCCTGCCTGTGTGAGATTAAACCGAGTATTAAAAGTAGAATGATAGTTGTATGCTGGGACAGTAGACTGAGCTCAGGAAAAATCAGGGTTCAAATCACTTCTCTGCTTCTGCCTTGTCCTAAAGTTCTCTTTGAGGTTTGCAAAGGTACTAATGCACCTAACAGGATTTTTCAGGAGTGCATAAACAACGGAGGTATCTGTTTCCCCTGCACTTCGATAGATGTATGTTTAGCCGGAACAGTAAAGACACCCATATAACTACTACAGAGATAAGCAGCTGAGAGATACAGTCTTGTTCTTCCATGTATCTCCATTTGTTCCCTTCTGCTTTCCCCCATCTAACCCTGGGACAGCTTCAGCAAACAGCTCAGCAGCTCTGCTTCTTAGCACAGTGTCCACATCCTGTTCCTCCTGGGAGCATGTTCAGGGAAAGAATGTGGTATTTCACACGCAGCTGCCACCAGACCAACCGTGGGTCTATTGGTTCAGCTCAAATAGTAACTTGCCTTCCTCCATTTTCTTTTCCCCAAGCTTCAACCAAAGCCAGCCTGCAGGTTATTTTCTCTGACATACAAACAAAACCACGTGGCTTTTGCATCTGCGTTCCAGCCCTACGGTCCTCTTTGCTTCCTCCGTCTATTCGCAGCTGCATTCCAGTCTCCCCACAACCTGCCTCTCCGTGCCAGCCCCAGGCCCTTCCCCTCCATTTCCAAAGCTGATCCAAAACCCATTGAAGTCAACAGAAGACCTTCTATTGCCTTCCAGGGCCCTTGGATCAGCTCTACAGTTCCTCTTTAAAAAACCTACTCTTTATGTAAAGCTTTTTCTTGTGCTTGCCTCTGTTGTCTCACACATTCCCAAAGTCAATTATTCTTCTTTTCCTCAGCTACCAGTCTTCAGTGGTTTGTCTGTCTTATTTTCTGGGTTTTTGTTGAAGGATATAATCAGATGGCTGCTTTAGACCTGTTCAGAGTGTTTGGAAAAGTTACCTCCCTTCTAGCTATTAGTTACCTGCTTCTCAGCTTATGTGTAGCACTTGGCTATGTTTGTATTGCCAGGCTTTAATATAAAGTAAAATGCTTTCACCTAAACTGTGATTGAAACTAACTTGGTGAGCACCATCCGCTATTTTTGCTGTGGCTCTAATCAAATTGCAGACTGTCATCTGATTCTGACTAATGAAACCTCATTACAAACTTTTTACATCTCTGTAACCCTTTTTGCCTTGGAGAAGATCATAGACATATATGGTATGTTACAAGTACATTGCTTCCTTCTTTCCTTCCCCTTTCTTCAAAATGCAGGACAAAAAATGGTTACTTCATCTTCCTTCTATATCCCTCTTGGTTAACTGCATTTTGCTTGTCTCCTGCACCAACGTAATGTAGTATATAGAGTAGCAATCTAATGCAGACTGTAGGCAGTTAATTGAAGGTACAGGACCTTTCAATACATTTCTCAAGAACCACTAACTTCTCATAACTTCTTAACATGATGAAGGTGATTTTTTGAAGGTTAATGCTTTTCAGAAAACACAGGCAACCCCATTTCTGGCTGTGCCGCATGTTGTGCAATTGCGTGCACACGTACAAGCTGTTTAATGTTCTCCATCTGTACAGCATGAGTGGCAACGCAGATCATTGTGAATTAAGCACTGTGATCTTAGGGGTTTTTTTTAAGGTGTTGCTTATTGTATTGTTTATACTTGTAGTATGTGAGGTCTGCCTCAATTTTGCCAAGGGATGGGGGAATCGTGCATGCTATAGTGTAACATCTAGCACAGTTCTCTGCTGGCTGGCATCCACATGGGGCTCTGCTTGCTATGCACAAGGGCAAAGAGTGGCTCAATTCTTTGAGCTGGGTTTTAAGAGGGAGGAGGCAGCACCAAAGTCTGTGGGTAGACCTGCTAGGTTGTGTTAGAGCTGTGCAAGGCAATGTGTGTGCATGACAAAGAATAGATCCATACCTTAGACCTCCACGAACTGAACCTCATCTCTGCCCATCCTCTCCCTCCTTCACCCCTGCGTTGCCCATGGAGTCTCTTGCACCTGCCTGCCCTGCCTGCTGTCCTGCCGGCTCTGCCACAATCAGGCCTTTCAGCTCAACTCCTTTCCCTCATGGGCAGTTTGGAGGGAGCTGGCAAGACATGCTGCTTTTTTCTGGCAAACAAGAAAGGGGAAGCAGAACTATTTTACCTGGATGACCTGTCATAGTGTCTCCAGTCTTATGGACTCCAATTGCTTCCCACACACATCGAGTACATAGAGAACATTTTATTGAGTCATCTTACCTCTGTGCTTGAGGCAAGGACATGAACAAAGAAGCAACTGTCCAACCTGAGCTACCTCTGCAGCAGGAGATTTTTCCTGGCATAGGAAACTTGCTGTAGTTACTGACAAAGAGCTCCCAGTGTGGACAGGGCTATCCACCAGCCAAGCTGTGCTTTGGACCAGCCGAGTAGAGGTGCCTTCTGCTTGAGTAAAACAAGCCCTACAGGTAAGATTGTGTCTTCATCAGGATGCCATATCTAGCACAGCAGTATTTTCTTTACCCCAATCAACATCCTTATGTGATACAGACTACATACTACAAATAGCCTGGGCTTTTACAGCAACTGCAGCTCCTTTGTCTCTAGCCTAAGAGTTCTTCTTGGCCCAGTCTGCTGCCTCAAATGATGTGTGGGTTTTGCTGTTCATTTTCAGTAGCTGCTTTCACTTGCTTTTTAAGGCCTTGGTCCTGTCAAGAACTCCGCCAAAACACCTTTAGACTGCTCTGACCTCCAACATGCGGATTCTGTATTCTCCTGATGGCTATGAGAAGTGTCTTCAAAAGATATAAAGGAGACAAAAATCGAACACATTAATGACCTTTCTCAAATTATCCTGGTCTCCATAATCTCAGCAATGTGACGGTGAGCAGTTAGGCATGTACCCACTTCACACGAATGCAGAGTAGCTGAAGCCATTTCCCAACCCACTTAATCCACACAAAAAGAAGAGCTGTGCAGAAATAAGTGCATGGCAGGTACTCTGCAGTAAATCTGACAGTCATGTTTTATTGTACAGTGAGAGACACCTTGACCTGCAGTGAACAAGCACATTCTTTCACACTGAGGTGAAAGCACGTGTGCAGAGGTAGCTGAGGAGGGGACGAGCTGCACATTTACTCCTTAACTTACCTTGCAATAACTTAGTCAGATGTGCATGCTTTTAAGACCACTGAGTAGGGAGGCTAGTGAGAAGGAGCTGCCTCTGGCTAAGTAGTGTGCCATCTTCTGCTGACTTTCTCATGGAAATGGTTGCTGTGATGAATGTATCCCAAAGTGACATTTGCCTTTTGTTTCCTATGTTAACTGCTTCCTCCTTTTTCTTCCAGCTCCTTGTGAGTCTCAACCCAGGAGAACAACAGTGGCTTTGTGCTATTCCCTCTGTTACCTCTGGTGCCTTTGGAAAGGCTGGCTGCTCAGAGACGATGTCTACCCACAAGGGTGAGGAGATAATTCTCCCCACTCCCTCTCAACTGTGGCTTTCTGTAATTGTCTGTGGCTTTACTAATCTTTTTCTAAAGCCTGTCTCTGAAGCAACAGACATGGCTGTGATTGGCCCCAGACACTTTCACACTATCCTTTCAAGATCAAAGGGCCACCAAGCAGGTGCAAATGCAGTTAAGACCATCTCACACCTCCTTCTTATAAGAATCAGACCTCAACGGTCTAATAATGCCTAGCTTTAATAAAATGCTTTTCATGATTAGGTCTTAAAACGCTTTCTCAATAAGGTTAATATTTCCCCATCTTACAGGTGGGGAAACCTGGGATGTACAAATTGGGTGGTTTGCTGCAAATGTCCATCCAGTCTGGTGGCAACCTTCTGGACCAAACGTATATCTTTGGGATTGAATGAAACTGAACTTGCAATGAGCTATCACACCTTGAGAGAGAATATGGACAATGTTTACACTCAGGGCAAGATGTCGGTCATCTGTTTTTTCATCTTGTTTTGATGTAAGCAACCATAAAGCGAAAAAGCAAAAAAAAAAAAACCACCACTGATGAGCTGGAACATCTGTGGATACTTTGGCTACAGGGATTGCAACACTTGAACATGTGTAGTTACTTCTTGTGTTGTCTTCATTAAATAGGCCTTGAAAGTGCTTATTTGGTATTGCTGACAACAGGCAACCCCTAGTCAATGTAACAGGATAGATCAACAGATTGAACTACACTGTTTCCTTAAAGATGGATATCTGTTCTGCCTTAACACTTATTCAGATCATGTCATTTTACGTATCTAAACAGCTCTGCATGCTTCAGCTGCTCTCAAGCAGTACCTGAGCCTTTTCTTAGGCATGAGCATGTTAATGATGTATCTGAAATGCTGTACTATCTTGGGGATTTTTCATCCCTTTGCATTTCTAGTGGAATGTGTGAAGGGTGTTGCTTCCAATCCTGGTATTGAAGGGTCAAGTGTGCCTTTCAATGATATTTATGCTGGGATGACTCCAGCAAACTAGGGGGACCAGACAGCTGGGGACTGAAAACCATTGCTCTCAGTGTATATACAGTACAAGCAGTGAGGACAGTGCAAGAAGTCCTCTGTGATACATGAAGGTGCGTCTTTCTTCTGAGTAGGGACAACCATTTTTAACAATAGCAAGATAGAAATTATAAATGGCTCTGTTTACTGGGGCCTCGTCTTGGTAGACATGAGGCACAGAGTGCCTGCCAACTCACGTGGTTTTATGATGAGTTTCAGTACATTTATTGCTTTCCCTAAAGTCATGATCCCTGGAATCATGTGAATAGTTTGCAGTCTCAGCTTTCAGTTATTATTATTATTTTAATTAAAAAGAAAGCAGTTTTCAAGAGAAATGCTTAAAAACATGAGCCTGAGCAATGTAAAACTGAGAAAGCAAATAAAAAGAACTCCAAATGCGATTTTTTTTTTTTTTTTTTTTTTTAAATCTCCTGGTCTCTTTGTTATTTTTCTTTTAAGCCTGGCTGATGGTTTTGAATGCTTGGAGTTGGCAGTGCTGAGTCCTGATCTGAGCCCATTCCCTTTTCCAAAGAGGCTGCAAGCCGTCAAAAGGTGAATTAAAGCATGTATTTAATCCTGCTTTACAGATGTAGTACTTTGAAGAGTTTGGGACTAAGGACTCAAGGTCTTATAGGAAATCTGTAGTGGCATAAAGAACCAATTTCAGATCTTCTAAGTCTCAGTCTTCTCTGCAGTGAAGTAGCCTAGAGCCTCTAGTAATGATGCTGTGTTGCTTCTGAGCAGCTCAGAGTAAGCCTATTCCTAAAGTAAAAAAAAAAAAAAAACCAACCAAAAATTGCAAATAGTCCTTGACTGGGTATAAATGAGCAGAGCTTCAGTGATTTGGTCATGGAGGGGTCAGTTCTAAAAGGAGAGATCCCGAACCCAAAATACAATTCAGTAAAAAGTGACCCCTGCCTAACAGCTCCCCTCGTGTTGTGATCAGGAGCTCATTTTGTGTGGATCATGTTTCTCCTGCCACCCTCCCCATGCCCTGTGGGAAGGACAGGTACTGAGCATAGAAGAGAAGGAACAAAGGCAAGGCCCATTGTGGCTGTTTACTCACTTCACGCACTGTTGCCTTTGATCAGATAAGCCTGTGGCCATATGGTGGAGTATTTCCAGATCCAAATCAGCCAGAAAAAAAGCGAGACTACTGGACAAACACCAGACCTCTCGAGTTTCGTCTGTCCCAGGTATGTACCTGCCCCATCAAGTCATATGATAGGGAACTGGCTGTGGTTCCCATGCAGACAGTGCCTTCTAGTTTCATCCTGCTCTAAGGTGTGCCTCTTACTGCAGCTATATTTTCCTACATCAGGATTTTACCCACTAAGTAAGGCAAACTGGTGAGGGGGAATGAAGGAGCTGGGTATCAGGAAGAAAAACTGCCACACAGTAGGTAGGTTGTTGCTCTAAAGCTGCCAGGACACGAGATACAGGAGGGCTACAAGAGACAAGAGCCAGCCCTGTGAACAACCCTTTTGGTGGCTGGGGACTGGCAGGTTAGCAAACTCTGGTGTTCGCTCTCCACAACAGCATCTTCAGACAGGCAACAGGTTAGTCCATTGCCCTAACTTGTCCATACTCAGTGTGTAAACATTAGCTAATTCAAAATTTACTGACTTGCATTTATTTTTCTTTCTAAGCTGGAACGCAGCCAGGCTTTAATTGATGTCATTCAGCCAAAACTTATTTACCACCTTTTCCTGGTTTCTGTGTGACTTTTGGCCTGTTTGAGGATTTTAATTGCAGGCAAAGTAAAAGAGTGCTTTAAAATTACATTTGTATGGGAGAAGTTTTTAACCATCCTGTTTAGAGTACATTTGCTGAGTGCCAACCCAAACATACACAGGTACATTAAATAGAAAAGGTCCTTTCAAATTATTACCTGCAAAAGGTAAAATTCTGAAAATTAAATCAAATAAAACAAACTTCCAAATGCATTTAATTGAAAGTTAGTCAGTTTTAGAGAATACCATACATTTATTAGCTGACTATTTTTGAGCTGCTAACCCACACTTTCCTGTTATTGTTGCTGTTTTAATCCTGAGAAAACAATGAAAACTATTTTAAAAAAACAGACTTAGTAAAATATTTCATAGAGAATATAGCAAACAGCAGTAATGTGCACTCCAGCTTAGCACAGCTCACCAGCACTGTATGAAGTATTTCATATGCACAAGGCAGTAGTTCCAAGGCTGATTAGGTTAATGCTGATAGGCAGTTGCCGTAGAGTGGCTCTTGTTGTCGTGGTCTTTCCTCGTATTATTACAGCTCTTGGCTTTGGTTGACTTTTTATAAGCTACCACTCATCCTCCTCTCATTTATTGGAGGCTCTGACAGCACTGATAGTATCAGTGAAGATTCCCCAAATCCCTGCGCTGTATTAATGTGCTGTTAGCAATTACTTAGGTTAGCAAAGAGTGGCAGAGATACTTAGGTATTTGCTAATACCGTTCAAATACAGGCATAAAAACATTACTATAAATGAGAGGTAAGACCTCAGTAATTCCTTTTCCACTGCCCCAACTCCGTTCAAATGGGGTGATGACTTTAAATTTGCACCACTTTAAAGAAGTAGTGGGAGAATGACATGCATTTTGCACAAGAGTTATACCTGTTCCCTGTGCGCCACCAGCTACAGGCACCACTGTCCCTAAACTGAGGCATTTAATGGTTTCATGCTGCCAAGGATGAACATCCAGCACTTGGCTTTCACATGCAGCCTATGTATTACTCATGTGGCTATTGCAGCCTTCATGTGTAGAACTATGGGCTTTGACTCATACGCACAAATGCAGGAAGAAGTATTAAAACAAAACAAAAAAAACCCCTTAAATTCTACCATGTACTTGAACATGTGGCTCCTCACCCGAGTCTTCATTATGTTAGCATTTAGAGTCTTGATCTGTGTGTCGGCATGTAGGTAAGAGAGGAGGAGAACGTGCATAGGTACAGGGCAGATTACAAAATCTTTAAGTAAATACCCCATGTAATCACCACTTTTGCATGTGTGGCAATTTCTGTAGTGGGTTTAGTTAAACATTTCCAAGTTCCTTTCTTAAAATCAGTCTGGTAGAAATTTTTGAGCTCTGATCTGATGCCTAGGAAAATTAATGGGTTTTTTTCTCTTTTTGTTTTCAATCGTAAAAATTTGGGAGGGGCATAGTAACCTTGGAAGCTTGCTAAGATCCTAATCTGGAGCCAGACCCTTTTTTTTTTTTTTTAAAGTTTCATAAAACTTCGGGAAAACATTTTTTAAAAAATTTTGTTTTCTTCTGAGCATCCCGGCCTTGGTCGGTTCTGTGCAAAAAGTGCCAGAATGCCCCAAGAAAGGCTGATTTTGCAGTATTTCCAAGCTCACTAGCGCCATGAAGTAGTAAAACAAAATTCATGAGAAAGAAACATTACAAGATTTCAGGAATAAAATGTTTGTGGAAACAGTTGCCCAAGTATTCTACTGAATGAACAGTGTAACTTTTAAGGACTTTTATCAGCTATAGAACAGAGTAAACAATTGAACACAAAAACTTTATAATGTTTATTTATGTTAAAGGTACCCAATCTTACAAAAGATTCTGGGGTGAGTCCAGTAGGAACATGAATAAAAGTGGAAAAATATAAAATGAAATTATGCTTTATTGAATTGCAATGGATTCTTACTCTCTACTACCTAAATAACTTCTATGACCTTACTTAATCAGTATACCATTTCATTTATATTGCATTTAAAAAGAAAAAAAACTGCACTTTTTCTGTTTTCCTAAGTCTTTTTATATTCTACCGTATGTGATGAAAGAGGGTCAGCAAAAGCTAAGTTACTCTGTGTGTTTAATCATTGTGGCTGTCAACATCCGTGAGACTTTGTAATCAAGGGTATAGATTTTGTTGCTGTAATCCCTGGGAAATGAGGGCTATGACATTTGGTATCCTTCGAGGAGATTGCTTTGGTTGAGCTTAGAGTGAGCCAATGTGTCAGTGTGCAGGAGGTCAGAGCCTCTCAGCCGCGTCGCAAAACAGCTACCACTGAGTCTCGCTCGACACCTGAAGAGGGGTCAGACTGGAGGAGCTGGAGGGGGCAAAGCAAAGGATGGAATTTGGAAAAGTGCCTAGGATTTTTAAGTACCCAACCTCCCATTTCTTTCTGTGAAAGCCAGATATGTAGTTCACATATGTCTCTCTCAAAGTCTCTGGTTTCGACTTTCTGGATGTTTTTTAATTACTGCTAAGAGAAGGAGTTTGGTGTGGTAGATAGCTCCGGCAGCAGTGTCTGCCTGGTTGAAACCAGAGCTCACAGGACATAGCTGCTTCCAGGGAGCAGTTCCAAGCTGAATTAGGAGTTGACTTCTATGCCATTATTCTTTGACCATGCAAGAACATACAGGGGCGGGAAGAGCCCAGGGCTAGTCATCTACTTTTAATCTCACATAATATGCTTTTTGTTGGTGTCGCTGTCTAATTCTCTTTAATCTTGTACCCTGGCAACCCACCTTTATCCTGAGGAAAGGACATCCCTCTTCTTGAAAGAATGGATGTGCTAATGAACAATGCAAAATGCTGTCTGTGTTCAGTATCTCCATTAATAGCTGCAAAACTTAAACAAAAGCTTTTCTATGATGTGTGTGAGAAAACCGCGTGCTTGTGGTGACATTTGGATAGTAAATATATGGCAGTCTACCCCATAAACAAAGCAGGAACATCCCTGGAGGGGGATCCTCTGCTCCTTGTCCTTTTTACACTGGTTAGGGCAGAAATGACTCCTGGAGATCATGGCTTGTTTTGCACTCTTGATCATTTTCACCCAGTTGCCGTCATGTGAAGCTGGAACTGGCATCCCAGGGGAAGCTGCAGCATGCCCTCTCTGACCTGCAAGGTCATCCCTGCCCATGAGCATGTGCAGTACTGGCAGGCACCAGTTACAGATCCCTCAGAAGCTGTCTGAAGGTGGCATGGGACAGTGGACAGGTAGGACATGGAGCTCACCTGTAGCTGTTCTAGAGTCCTCTCTGTCACTGCAGGGTAGGCTTTACTATCAACTTTCATTGACAAAAACCCCTTGCACTGGCAGCCAGCTTCTGATGGGAGGAAGAAGTCGAGAGCCAGGTCACTAAGACAACTGCCAAGATAACAGCTTATCCAAACAGGTCTGTTTATTCTGCAATTTATTCAGTAAATTGCCCCGTCCGAATGAAATTTGATGGGAAATTATTCCGGGCATGGAACATAGCTTACAGACAGTATGTCCACAGCTGCCATGTATCTCCCCATTTGAATTAGAGCAAATCTGATCCTTGGAAGATCTTATTTTAAAAAGTTGAAATCTACTTCACGCATTTCAGAAAATCTGTCGTGTTGATGAATGCCATGAAAGCAATTTCTACAATATCAGCATTTGCCAAAGATTTAGATTATGAGATCTCTGCCACATCATTATTTGCACTCATTAGATTAATATTTCCTTCAAAAGGTTCTGGTAGGAAATTAAAATCTTGCCATAGAGGTCAATACAATGAGTCTGTCATTCTTTCTGTTAAAATCTTAAACTTCAGTACTGTTCCCTTTTTAAAATAAACCTGGTGACTTTATACTTCCAAAGCTTTAGATAACAGGTAGAATGAGTGTAGAGGGTGAAGCCATAAAAGAGCTTCTTGTTACAGTTTGGTAGCCTGTGCTTGCTGACTTGTCCTCGTAAATACGGCCCAGAGATACACCTGCCTGTACGGTAACAGCAGTTCCTGTGCAAATAAGGCAGCTTTGCACTTTGAAATCCATTTTTGGCTGGGATGCGTTTCCTGAACATTTTCTTCTAACTTCTTGCTCACACAAATGCAGGTATACACGAACACGCATTTGCTCACTTATTCACACAGCGCTCTGCTTCTCATACAAACTAAGCCTTTTTGCACCACTGTAAGAGGAAATAAAGTGGCCACGATTTACAAGAATTTCTTAGTGCTCTGCATTGCTAACAGCCACTGCCGTACTGGATTATAGGAGATGTAGCGTAAGTGAGCTTTGGGGACATATGGAAAAACACACACATATGCTTGTAGGTGCACAGAGACAAGTAGGTTTCTGTGCATGTGTACGCAGAGAAGGTATTCATCATTTTGATACAGAAAGCTCTAATTTCTAGGATGAAAAAGAAAAATAGGACTTTTCTTCTTCTGTTGAGGAATGTATGTTTAATCCCTTGTCCTATGACCATTTTCTCTAAGTACTTCAGAATGTCCCACTCGTGGGACCAGATTTTTTAGCCAAGAGCAATCAGCTGAGGACCTAACTCATTGTTTCACCCAGGAGACTCTAAATGTGAGCTTTTGTTACCACACTGCACCTGTTAAAGACATGCCTCCTTTTGCTGTAACACCAGAATGCTCACGCTGAGCTTCTTGAATTAGTAGTTCAGTAAATGTGCCTTTGTGATTAATTGCATGAGCCTGTCCAAGCATTTTGAAAAGCTGCATAAATATTATTAGATCTTTTTCACAAGGTGGACAACAGAAGAGCAAAGCTATTTACCAGAGTTATTAACAGTGCTATTGTCAGGCCTGGGGATGGGCTGCGGGCTGTGCCAATGCTGGGATTGGTAATGAAATCCAGACACAGGTACCAGGAGTGATTTGGGAGTGAAGATCAGCAGAGATTGTTCTCCAAGCTCCCTGTGGTTTTGGTTTCTGTTGGTAGCCAAGCTGATGAAGTTAAAGGTAGCATTGAGGTCTCTAACTGCACTCTGGGCTCAGTCTGCTGTGTAGGTTCAGACACCTCAGTAAAGCTTTTAAGCTCAGGTTCTTCAAAGAGTCCATGGAAATACAGTGCCTAAATGCCAAGGAAGTGCAAGCCAAGTTATAATGGCTGGGGAGGAGGGAAGAGGGGGAATGTTTATGAGTGATTTAGATGCCACGTCATCCTTCTCTTTCCCCAAAGTGACAGTAGAATTGTAGGCTTCTCAGTCACACCACATTATTAGAAATGTTACCCGTAAACTATTGTCATTTGGGAATTTTAATGATACTCAAGCACTTCAGAGAAGAATGGTTTTGCAAAACTGAAATTTACCCTAGAAAATATTTTGAGACTTTTGAAAGGTGCTCCAGACTGCAACTTTCCTTTCATATATGATTTTGTTCAGTATGTACCATAACAAAGAAAAACAGGAAAAGTGGAGAGAAGATGCAGAAGTGATGAAAGAGTGTGAACAAAGTCAGTTCCCCACTCTCTATAGCTCTAAACGTTTTTTAAAAGTACTTAAGATAAGGATTTATTGCTGAACAGTCTGTTGGTCTATACTTTGCCAGGTTTCACATCACTGACTAATGCCGTTCAGGGGTTACAAGCCAATGACTCTATATTTGCGTCATCAAAGCACTCAACCCAAGTAAGTGTGTAGGAATTCATGATCTGAAAAATTCAATGGAAGACCTTATGGAAAGGAGACCTTTATTTTACTTAACTTTTCTAAGTTGTATCTATCTATTCATGTTCTCATACCTGCAGAGTCAAACCCACCAATACGTACATGTCCAAGTAGTCTGGGCAGGATTACTGGTGGTGGCACGGAGAACAAGGGATACCAGCTACTGTGTCCCCATTATATCTGCTGTGTTCCTCTTGAATGGTGACAATGAATTGGGTTTTGAATGGGTCTTTTAATACCCTTTTGAAGTCAGCAGTTATTATGGCAAGAAGAATCTTGTTTACTTTACCCTCCCTACCTCTTAGGCAATTGTCTCTTGTTACCTCATTTTGGATGTCTTACAGCTACACCCTGTTTTCCTGTTAGGGTAGCAGGAAAGGGGTACCCTACATACAACACTCTTTTTTGCCATCCTCTTGTGCTTCAATAAGGAGCACAGGTCTTCTGCTGACAATTCATCTGTGCTGTGTTCTTGATGCAGAAAATACCATCCTTGATGTTTGCCAGCATAATTGCACTCAGTTGTATCCTTAGTTCTCAATGGATGCCATTTTTTTAACCCTTGCTTATTATTTTTCTGGTGCTTTCACAAAAGCACATTTACATTCACAACTCGCTCTTATCTATCTCAAAATTTCTGAACAATAAACTCTACAAGTGTTAACTATAGCAAGGCTGAAAGAATAAAAAGGGAGCACCAGGAAATGCTCTGTGACTATTAAAAACAGAATAGTCAGGAGAGAGGAAGGATGTGGGAGAAGGAGGAAGGTGCAAGAGAGACTCTCTCAAAGATTTTCCTAAGACTTTTGAGCATTAGCTGTAAAAATCCTGCAAAACAAAAGGTGATAGCACCTACTCGGGTCTGTAGCA
>VYZV01041355.1:104825-136626 GCA_013401275.1 Pandion haliaetus | reverse complement strand
AAAAAAAAAAAAAAAAAAAAACGCCCAAGTACCTGGGCACTTCCAGTCCTACTTGCTGTGACAACTTGGAGCCAACTGCATTTTAGAAATGAAGCAAGTACAGCTGATGTAGATAAGTTTCTTCTCAACTTCCCAGTGTGCTCCTGGGTTTCACATTACTGAGGAAGATTTAAAGCACTCTTAAAAGGTCGCTTCTCATTAAGATACTTCAAGCAAGGAGAGATGAAGTCATTTGCTAAGGGCAAAATTTGACCATTACATAAAAGCAGAACTTAAATAGTTTTGTGGAGAGTTGGTTTTACCTTAAAGCAACCTAAGCATATCAGAGAACTTTGATACAAACTTTATCACAGTGTGCCAAGAGTTTATCCTCATTGGTGACATTATTATTTCATTTCTTACTCGGTTTTTATTACCTGGTGTTTGTGACCAGAGCTAGTTATAAGACTGCTGAGTATTTATAATCCTGTGTTATATAAGCCTTCCCAGAAACAGTTGTTGAAGTATGTTTGAAAAATGTCATGAAAATGTCATGAAAAACATGTGTGGAAAGCACACTTAAAATCAAATTATATATTAGTCATATTTGGTTCAACTGCCTTGAGGAATGGAGGATATTAAAACAGACAATATTCCCTTTGAGCAATTAGCTGTCTGATTATAGTACCAGACACTTGCATGTTAGTGTTCAGTTTTATTTGATAGGTTAGGGACAGGTCATGTGGTTGGAAGGTGAGACTTGGAGCTTGTACTTTTAGAGGTGGCTTGAAAATCTCTTTTTTGTACCATCATGCCTGTCTGTGGTATGAGGCATGAGGGCTGGGTAGATGCTGCTTTGCACTCTGAAGTGGCTGCTTTTAGTAGTGTACGTATAAAGTTAATGAGTGGTGGTGGTGTTCGTACCGTAGCTTTTGCACAGCAGGGGAAAAACAGTCTCTCTGTTGCCCTTTTAGATGCCATTTCTCATAATGCTAGAAAGGTTGTTCAGGAAGTGTCAAACCCATGAGGAATCGCAGAGACAAGGCAAAGCTCTCTCTTTCAGTTGGACTCATGCTGGGGTACCTGTCCAGGTACTCAGGCAAAGGATGTGAATTTACACCTGCAGCATTTGGGCCAGTGCTTCTATGCTGTGTGTTGCTGCCATCCAGAGCTCACTGGAGTGAGGTGCATTTGAAGAAGATTTTCTGCTTGTTCGACACATGCAAGATAAAGGCAATAAATAATAAATGTCATAAATAAAGAATGATGTTCCAAAATAGCTTCAGTTTCCAGTGAGAACTGGAAGCTGCATCCGCCCCATCAGGAGAAAGTCTCTTTTCATTTCATATTCAATCTGTTCTCTCTTCCCCCAGACACCGGCTTCAATGAGAACATGATCTCTTCAAAAGAACCTGCAGGAGACCGATGTTCATAGATAATAATTTCTATAACCTTATTCAGTTACTCTTAAGTGACTCTTGATAGTTCTGTATAAAAAAAAATAGGTGTCATTTTGGCTGCTGGCTGCTTATTATTATAGCGATACATCTCAAATGTGAAGGGTACAGAGCTACCATTTCCATTATTGCATGAGGCCTTCTGACTTCTTGTTTCAAAGAGAACAGAGACTTGAGAATTGTATTCCTGGGAAAATTGCTGTCGGGTCAGACACAGATACTAGAAACTAAGGATGTAGCACTGTGGCCCTCATTTCAGACAGCAACAACTATCTGAAACATGGTTGTGTTGTCAAGATACTCTTCTGCCATGGAGAGAGGCTGAGGAAAACCATCCCAGGGAAATCTGTGGCCAGTGAACTGCTTGCACTTCAGGGCATCTTTGTGAGCTCTTGTAATGTCAAGCATTGTTGGAAGGAACCAGCTTCTGGTCAGGGGCTCAAGGTTTTCAAGAGGGGTATTAATGTGGCTTGCTGCTTGCTTATTTTTCAAGTGCTGTTCTTAAATCAAGAGAGTGGAGATCATGCTTTTACTGATTCTTTTACACCCAGCAGACTTAAATTCATGTTCTGTTCTGCTGCTTCTCCCCACCCCATCCACATGAAAGAACTGGCTTCTGTGAAGGGGCAGATCCTTGGCTGGCATCAGGCAGCACAGCTCTGTTGAAATCAGTGCAAATGACCCAAGGATATTGCCTGGAGTGTTTACTGTAGCATTACCTGATTATACCTGCACAAAGAGGCACTTGTGACCCACAGTGTGACTGAGGCTTGCTGATTGATTTTAAAACTAGTGATCTGGTGTAAGGGAAATCTCGGTCGTTTTACTGGAGAGCAAGCCTTGGTTGCAAGAGTGTGCATGGGGAATGGGGAGCAGAGGCAGTGCGAGAAAACAAATACCAAGCAAGTGAGTCATTGGCTCTTTACTTGAAAGCTCCACACTCCCCCTCTAGCAATATTCCAGCTCAAATCCAGACTGTAAATCACTACCTGTATGAACTCGTGAATTACTCATTTGTCATGTGTCCGGCCAAGTCATGCCAGGCTCCATTGTTTGAAGTGGTTAACCCCCTCGCCTAGGCTGCCTGAGTGTAGCCATCGGTGCGGGGCTGCCAGAGCCTGTGAACGCTGCTGTAGTTGCTCTGCTTGTACACAAGGGAACTGCACAGAAAGCCTTGGCCTTTGGCTAATCTGGGGAAGGCAAAACAGAGCCCTGACAGGGGAGTGAAGGGCACTGGAGAGGTCTGGCAGTGCTGTAGCTGTACAGTAGGTGTCTTCAGAGTGACAGGTCAATAATTCCCACCTCATGTGACTGATGAATTGGCAGAGCATTAACTTTGTTTGCAGCACAGCAAGACGGTCTGGCTTCCTGCTTCACTTGCAGTTTTACAGTGATCACTATTGTCTCATCTCATTTCCATTTAAATTGGAGGGAATGCAATAGGAGGGACTGTCTGAGTGTCGTAAGGAGCAGAGTCTCCCAGCTTGTTTGGGAGATTCGAGTTCACTCCAAATCATATTCCCTGAACTGTCCATGATTTCTAAGAGGGGATCTAGAGCTGTGCAGAGCACTGGCACTTCAGCATGGTAGGACAACCATGGAGACACAAAGCCTTATTGGACTGTTAGGCAAGACTGGAGACTTGCAGGACCTGCTTTCCTTCCCCTCTCCGAAGGGTCTGAGGCAAAAGCAGGTCAGTCTCCCGCCCTCATAAAACTACAGAAATCAGACAACGCTGTTGATTCATGGATGTTGTGTTATAAGCGGACTGATGCGGGCGTGGGTGGTGGCGTTGCACTGAGACACCAGAGTGGCACTGATGCTCTGAGAGGCTGATCCGGGCACGCTCAGGCTTGGTCTGGCAGTAAGCGAACGGGACAGGGCAGCAGTAACACTCCTCTCCTGACCCACAGCCCCCACAAGCCTTCCCAGCTTGCGGGGTGCCAGGACCCCTCTCAGCTGCAGTGTTCTCCTGGAGTTGATCCTTTTCTGCACGTGAGAGCTGCTCAGGCTCTGATGCCTGTTCTCTTTGGGTGCTTTCTGTTCTCTGTTCCCCATGTCAGGGGCAAAACCCCACATTTTTGAGGCAGGGATTAAAAAACTTCCTAACTGCTGCAGGGACCAAGTTTTACAGGGGGTCAGAGCAGTGCGATCTGCTGCAAATGTGCTCCCTTGGAGCTGCTTTCCAGCGTGGTGATGTGGATAAGATAGAGGTGAGGCTTAAGTGGGCTCTGGGTGCCTGTTGGGCTGCGTTCGTGGTGGTGTCCAGAGCCATAGCTCAGGAGTCATCTCAGCATTTTTCATCTTCTGAGTTTCCTGGTTGAGGTTGTCCCCACTGGACATCTTGTTCTGAGACTCCTGGAGTCAACAGAGCTTTTCAGTGGAAAGGTGATAAAGCATTTATCTATATGAAAATGGCTACAAGATGCAGATGATGACTTCAGTCCCAGTTTGTGAGAGGAAGCTAGTGAGCAGAGAAGAAAAATTACTGGGTTTTCACAGTCATCCCTCATTTCTTCCCCAGAAACCGCTCCAGACTGCTGTTACTTGGGAGTTTCACAGTGTTATGGAGACATGGTCTGGGAAAACTTGCAAGAGGAAAGTAGGTCCCCACTTCCCTCCTTCCTCAGCTCCCCCGCAGGCAGATGAAGCATCTAAACTTTTCTGGAATAAAAATCCAGGGCCAGTCCTCCCAGCTCTTTCTGAGGAAGACTGCTCAGGTGAGACTTTGCTGTCCAGTCAAAGGTAGTTAATGCTATCCAAGATGTCACAGAAAACCTCCATGAAATGCTGTTTCAGTTCCCATTGTGGCTCTCTCTAGGGGCTGAGTTTTCCAGCTTCATACAAATATCCTAGAACCTGAAATGGTATCTATCTGGGTCTTGGCAACTGTTCTTCTAAGTGAAATCTTCTATAAAACAATACTGATTATACCTCATACACGTCCCAAATTCCCTTTGTGGCTATAGAAACTATGAATCTGGAACTGGCCACATTTGGTCTTCTATAGCAAATTACTGACATACAAGAAAAGGGGTGAGGTTCGGAGGAAACTCTCCAGAGAAGCCTGAGGGAGGGCTATCTAAATCGCATGGCAAATGCTGTTCACCTGCACACTCATTTTTCTGCTTGCAAAGAAACTAGCTGGCAACTAAAGCAGCTCAAGCAACTAATCCTGGAAAATAATGAAGATTTTTAAGGATTAAGCAATACAGAGACAGTATTAAGTTATTGTTATGTATGGTTTGCATGATAGTTAGCCTTGCAGTGGCCTAGAGTTTCTGCTCCATGGGACATTTTCAGAGGAAGAACAGGACGGAAACTTCAGTTTCTAGTTCTGGGGAGAGGAGTTCCCTTTCCCAGCTGAGCTGGTGCTGTTGGTTTGGACCCACATTGAGAATATCCAGGCTGATTTCTGAAGAACTTGCACATATTCCTGGGGTTTTTTTAAGTGATTAGTAAGGACAGCTAACAAACAAAGAGTTAAAACTTCCTGAGTTTATTCCATTCGGTAGTTTCTGGATCTGAATAGGAAATAATACTGGAAGGTACTGAGTTGAACTCACACTGAGAGATAATAGAAAACTACATAGTAACATTTGAAGCCAGTAAACTGCTTACCTGCATTCACCCAGGCAATACAGCATAGAGCCACCTCTCATATACTTTAAACAGAAGAATTTACATGCTTTGGTTCATTCCTGCACGGTTCTCGTTTTAAAACTGCTGTGTGCCGCTTGCATATATCTGTGGCCTTGCTGGTAATGCTTAAGCTTAGGAAACTCTTTGTTGGCCAAGTGAGCACAGAACTCTGCCAGGGGAAGGGTGGATTCAGCTGTAGCATTAGCTGGTATTACTCTTTTTTAAATCCGATGTTTTGGGAGATTAGCAACGCTGGTGCCCACAGGAGGGAGCCAAATACATTGCTCTCAAGAAAGGAAAAAACCAACCCACCTTTGTTTTCAGTGTCTTTATCCGATGTTCTTATGTGAAAAGGAGTAAAAGCCAATGGCAACCTCTAAATATACCAGTGGAGCCTCACACACTATCTCAAAGGGAGCTCAAACTTATCTGGGAGATTATCTGAAAGTATGCAGGGAAAAAAGCATCATGTGTATCTCAAAGCCATGGTACCCACTTTTAATGATGGAGGACTCTCACAAGGAGAACAGTCTTTTCTCTGACCTGAGCAGCAGTAGACCCACTGGAAAGAAACGTCTACTGCAAATTTACCACGCTCTCTCCTTGAAGTGGGGAGGACTGAGGCTCGCTCTCGTTTTCCAGGCACGTCTGGATAAAAAGCCCCATGAATGTTTGCAACCAGGGTGGGCCTGTTTCCTGCAACCCTTATCACAGACCCATCTACCATCTCAGAGCCTGGGGAGAGGGGAGGCAACAGGGATGTTGAGGAGCAAAAGAAAACCCTCTTTCAGGACGCCAGGCCCTTTGCTGAGCAGCTGCAGGAGGGCTGTGTCGGAGGCAATGCCCTTGCAGGGAAAGTAGCCTGAGATTTGTGAACCTCTTCCTGTGCCTTGTTTTTATTTTTCCCTTTAAACAAAACTTCAGCTTTGGTATGTGGCCTGTTGCTGAATGAGGAAAATATAAAGAAAAGAAAGCTTTCAACTGGCTAAAAATAAACAGTGTTTTTATGAATATGCTGGCAAATTTCACAGAAGGATGGGATTTCTTCATCTTTAGCTTCATTAGAGACACTGGGGGTAACTTTTCCATATTAAAAGGAATTTTTTTTTTTTTTCCTAGATTCCGTGAGTTTTTGAGCTGTTTGCTGACATCTGACATTGTTTTGTGATTGTACTTGGAGATGAGGTAGTGCACACATTTGCTTTTGCTTTGAGATGGAGTGACCTTTCTCAGCTCACTGAGGGCTGCAGCCTGGTTCCTTTTATCTGCATCCCAAAATGATAACTCCAATAGACAAGACATCCTGCCAATCCACAGCCAGGCTAACCGCTATCATACAAGTAATGACCTGTTGCTGTTTGTCGTCACCAAAACAGAGGTGGTTAGAGTTGGGGACTGGAAGTTGGCAAACCTGATTCTTTCCTTCCTACGTCATCCGTAGGGCTATGAGGAATATTTATAACATCTCTTCTCTGTGAGCTGCCTGTGTAATGCTAGTAGGAGCTAATTCAAAATGCCATTTTTCTTTAAGTTAGATAATAAATAGTTTTGTGCCTCTTGTGTGGATGATGCTGGTTAACAGCAAAACCCTATCTCTGAGCTCTCACTGACAGCGTATCAGTAGTACAGGAACGCGACGCTACCACGAGATTCTGGAGAGACAAAACAAATGGTGTTTCATACAATTACTCGATCAATGATGAAGAAAAAATTTAGAACAGCTTAAGTATCCCCCACCCCCCAAAAAAGGCACAAGAACAAACGACGACTAAATATGCTGTATATAATTCATAACAGCTACAGGACTGAAAAGAAAATAGACATGTCATGCGCAATGTTTTTTCATATGTTAAAAGAATACATTCCTTTCCCCTGTGCTGTAGTTATGAATTTGTCAGGGTTCACGTTTTTCCTCTTATTATTTCTCATCGTTAAAGGTCATTGGGCTTTAAAAATACGGATAGCCTGTGTCTTTGCTCTAATCCATCTAATGCGCTGTATCCAAAGATTAAATCCCTGACAGAATGGTGCCAGATGATCCTCGCCTCTACCCCCAAGTTCTTGTGTGAGTGGCAGGATGGATTCTGGTAACAACAGGGCCAAGATTTCATGAAATACACATTATTGTTCACAGTAATTGATCACGAGACTTGCAAGTAACAGGAGTGTTTGCTTAGCTTTGTAGTGCTGTGACAGGGGCTGTCTTTGGCAAAACAGCAGAGATCGAAATAGCAACCCAAAGCTGGAAGGTAGAACTACCAAGCAGGACCCTGTAGCCGCAGATGTAAAAGACAGTTGTCTAAAACACAGTCCTCACTGGTGGCAGTAGACAGCTTCACAGAAAAATGTTGTGAACTAACTAGATGGTACCAATTCAATGGTGGCCGATGCAGGATCTCTTTCCACCGTGCTGACTTGCTGTAGGTGATGTACCTTTGCTGTGACTGAAAAGGACTTCAGTCTGCAAGGCCCCATCCTTTTCCCAAATGTCATAATCCTACAGACCACCATAAACCAGGACCGCTGCTCAAGATCATGTCAGTGGTGGCTTTGCTTTGGATCTGATTCTTCAATGTTTATATTCCAGTCTGACACCAGTACTCTTCCACTGATCTTTTTTAACAGTCCCAGTGGGGGTTAAGACAGTGATTTTTAGGAAAATGTAGGTCCTTTGGGGCATCTCAGGGAATGCCAGACTTCCCAACGTGCTCAGCTCTCACTGTGTACACATTGTACTGATTCTCTTTGTAACCCTAGCCTGCAGTAAACTCTGTTTAGTAAATCTCTTGTGCCTTAAGTCGCAGAAGATCTCCCCTCTGACTGTGAGGAAGAAAAAGGTATATTCAGACTTCTCTGTGTGGTTTGGTTGGGCATTTTTTTTCTAAGTTAATGTAAGCAGTTTGATTTACTTTCAGGTAGCATCTCCGTATTCAAAGCTCTTCTGTGCTGTGGTTGACACAACAGTACCAGTTAAGGTTGGTCTGCAGGTAATTTCCAGCCTGAGCATAGGGACAACTACACCAATGTAATGTCCATTCCTGTGCTCGCTGTAGTCAAACGTTGCTCTGGTTTGATCTGAGCTCTCTTGTGGTGGTGGAGGGGGATACTTTATTCTCCAGCATGGTCTGAATACGCTCTCTGGGACCCTGGCATCTTACTCTGGTAAATGGAGTCTGCCTAATGAAATCTGTGCTGTACTGTCCTTCACTTGTTATTAATAAGCTGTCTGACTCAGAGCTTGTAACTTTGAGTCTTTACTATGACAACAGATAAAGTGACAAGCTTTAAAAGAAAGAACTTGTGTAAGAGGAGGAGGGATTTGAGAACCTTTTGGCCAAGCTGTTTGTTGATTTGTCCAAACAACTGTTTTGTACCAGAAAGTTTCAGGGAAATGTTACCTTCTCGCCCATGCCTCTTAAAAGGCTGGTTATGCACAGATACCTGAGCTGAACGCTAAAGCCAGTAAAAGTGCCAGTGCTGAAATCACACCTTAAACTGCGGAGTGGCTGAATGCAGGTTTCATGGTAAATCTACAGGTCCAGGAGTCTCCATCTTGTTATGATTTACATACCAGGGAAATACTTATAAACTTGGAGAGGGAATCGTATTCATACGAATGGGGTCATGTTTGTTATTTGAAGCCAGCTAAAGTATGCTGTAATTCATTTGCTTTATTGTTCTGTTTTTTGTTTGCCTTTTTATTTTCTCCCCCCAAAGAAAAAGCAAACACTTGCACTGCTGTGTATGGAAATGAGAACGCCCTGTCCCCTGAAGGCACAAATACAACCAAGATTAATTTTGTACTAACTCTGTAGAGCCATGGTCCCACAAGACGTGTTCAGTTGGGGAGCCATGTTGTAGCTGCACAGGCTTTTTTCCGAGCTTAAGGATTAGCAAGGTGTCTCCAAGCCTAAATTAACTATTTTACTGCCGTTCTGAAACTATGCAATCTTCTGTGTGCTAGAGCAAGAAAACAGGCTCAACCCCCTCTTTGCTTTGGGATTGACTGGCTACTCTCCCAGTGCACTAATGGTAGGACTGGCCCAGGCCTAGATATTGGACAGTGCAGTGAACCAAAAATTTTGGGGTATCATATGCTCTTGTGTAGTTAGTTACTCTGTGCTTCGTGGACACTACAGAGAGCCATGTGAAACAGTCTACAACCAGCGCTTCTTTCCTGCTTTGTCCCTAATCGTAAACCCTTGCGTGAAGCGGGTAGGAGTTGCTCCATAATTTAGTACAGATAGGAATTGCTTCAGGACAGCTAAAGTAAAACCCTGTGCTTGCTGCTCCTAAGCTGTCCCATCCCCTTTAAGCAAATGCCCCACAGAGAGAGCTCCTGGCCTGGCTTTCAAATAAACTGCCAATTTTTCATTTAACAGCCCCAGTGTAAGCAGTATGGATGGTAGAGAATATTGAAGCCAACTTTTAGTTGATGGCAAAATGCCTGTAGTCTTCATTAGCTCAAGAATTGGCCCTAAAGTGGTCACAGCTGAAGAAGAGATTTGAGTTGTAGTTACACAGGGAAAGCAATTGGCTGAATCTTAGTGGTAGCATTCACAGGTGCTGGCAGAGCTGCTGAAAATGTGTGCTTTTCTGCAGCATGCTTTCAGAAATGGGGTATCCATTCATGCGTTGAAAAGGGCAGGGTGGTCTTGGGAAGCTCAGATGTTTGCAGTGATACAGGTGAGGGAGGGAGAGAGGGACAGAGAGATAAGCTTCTGGTCCCCCATCATATGTTGGTAGGCTGGGGAGGCTTTGGCTGAGGGCTCCCCAGGCTTTCCCTCTTCCTCTGTTCATCTGTCCCGGGACCCTGCTCTGGTTTAAACTTTTCTGCAGAAGAGTTGGTATAGCTAGCGTGGCATTCGTACTGCAAGGTTTCTGCAACCTCGTGTCTCAAGATGTGCTATAGTTTTCTCTGCTCAGGCCAGGGAAATACATCTCATTATACATTACCCACTCTGGCAGCTCCTAATCTACACCTGCTAATAGAGGGGCCTCATGACTCTGAGGAATAAAAGAATCTTGTGCCTAAGGATCTTTACCACCCAAGCCTGTATATTTAGACTGACAAGGGCAAAGCGTTCCCATTCCCAATGGACCTTGAAGCATGGGGAGGATGACTTAGCCAAAGTCACTTGGAAAATTAGTGGCAGCAACTAGATTCTGGTACATTTTTTTCCCCTTCAGATGCTGGTTTAAAACTGGTAGAGCTCTTCAGATGTTCCTCTTCTGCTTTAGAATTTGGGATTGGGAGGGGGTGAAAAATGGGGAGTAAATGAGGAGAGGAAAGGGTAGTTCTGTCTAAGTCTCCCAGTATAATTTTTATACTTCTCTGTGGGTTTTAAGTACTTAGTTAAAACAAAAAGCTTTTATACTAGAGGCCATAATGTAAGATATAAAGATGATCCAAAGCATAAAATAAGAGGATGGATTAAATAGAGAATAAAAAGGAAAATAAATGAAGAACTTTTGTGGTTAAGTGCTAGGAGCTTTGGAAAATAATGGTCAAATTAGAAGCATGTGCTCTAGAAAGTTACAACATAGGTATTGCAAAAAATGCATTCTTCCCAGAGGATGGGGATGAATTAGGATTCAAAATTATGAAATGAGCTGGGGAAGAGATCTAGCCTTCTGCATAGGAAAACAAAATTTAGAGGTAGATCAAATGTAGCTTACGTAGGTAATTGTCAAGCACAATACAGGAAAGAAGAGTACTTGTGGAACTCCAGTGGGTAATGTGGTATTCACTTACATGAAATATGAAAGAGCTGGAATAGAGAAGGCCTCGACTTCAGGACTCAAGGGGGCAATTCCTCAGCTAACTAAATTTACACAGCTTAGAGTTTAAGAGACATCCCAGGTTTCTGTTACCTGAGAAGATGTCTTGCTAAAGATGGGAGTGGGCACTTGTACACTACTGACACAAATGAAGTTTAAATGATTGTGGGTACTCTTGTGGTTATTGCTTTGGCCTACTGTTTTCAGTAAATTTCCTGCATGTGGATAGAGGAGGTGCATAAATGGGGCAGGAGAGAGAGTTTTATGGTTTGTGGATCCAGAGGTCCCATGTCTGGGAAGGGGGCCCTCTTCTTACTTGTCAAAGAAATGGCCAAAATCGTTATGTCTAGATCCGGGACAAATTCTTTGCTAAAATTTGCAGTGAGCTGCAGCGATTTCCCAGTTGGAGAATTAAGGAAGGAGAAGAGAATTCAGAGCTGGAGTCTGGAGATTAAAAACATTAATTAGAAACCTCTGCATGTGGCTATCTCATCCCTGTCCCTATATGTAGAGCTCAAACGGATGCAAAAGCTCATTTCTGTGTCTCTGTCCAGCACTTGTCTCACAGCACAGATATTCTTGCTATGCTTTAACAACCAGGCTTCTGGTCAGATCCTGCACTCTGAAGCCTTCAGCAATTCACCCATCGTGCTGTAATACATAACCTTGGAGTGTAATCTTTCTGCACAGCGGATGGTGCCCTTTCCAACTTGCTCATTTATGAGACACAGCACAGAAGGGAGACAAGCCCTATTCCCAACCTGAAAGAGCCAGCTGAGTTTGAATGAATAAAGAATGGAAGGTTGAAAGCATCATGGACACATTTTTCTGGATAAATATACACTTAAATATATATAGCCAGATCATCAGCTCATGTAAATCAGCATTGCTCCAGTGAAGCCAGCAAAGCTGGGTTTATACCAGCTGAAAACCAGGACATGTGGTCTCGTCCAAACTTAACAGTCTCAAAAATGCAGCTGATGGAGGTTTGTTGAGGAATTGACAGAGAGGAAAATGGAGAGGGATATACTATCCTATGCAGACAGTAGTAAGGGGAAAAAAAACCAAAGGAAACAGGCAGAAGCTAAAGTAAAAGGGTGCGAAGAGTGGGAAATGCTCAGAGCATGACCATTGCTTCAAAGTGTTATGGCTGTCCTCAATTGCATCAGCAAGAGCAGAGCATTGCCACCTGTTAGTGGAGTTGATGCCATGAAAAGGCAAAATACTGTAGTATGCCCAGCTTTCAATTACACAGTGTTAATGTAAAACAAAATTGGGAGCAATGAATAGGAAGACTGTTCATTTCATTTGCACATTCAAAGCTGTTCTTAGAGTGAATTATGCACACAGGCTCCATCATCGAACGCAGTCACACAGTCAGCATCATGGCTGACAGTTGGCACACAGATATTGGTATTATAATCATTTAAGTTTTTCCAACTTCATCTCTGAGAGTGGTTCTATCTGTGATGTAGCTTGTGAGTGACTGTCAGACCTTTGAGTCCTAGAGAAAGAAAAGCGCCGGGAAATCATGGTGGTTCTGGTTCTGTGATGGCTGTTACTAACACTGACTTCAAGATTCATCCCACCAAGTACAAGTCCTAGGCTGCGTATAGGTCTTTCTAATTTTATCCCTGTGGAATTCCTAGAAGCCAGACAAAATTGACTTTCACAGAAGAATCTCTATTGTTTACACACCAGAGTACTCTGCTCAGTCAACGAAACATGTTTTTTATTAGATTTCCCTTGGAAAAAAGGAGACATTTTAAATTAAGGGAAAAAATGTTTGGTTTGGGGTTTTTGGTGAAATTTGGGGGTGGGGTGCTGGTGGGCAGAGAATGCTAATGCAAGACCAAAGCTTTTTTTTACAGTTCAAAGGTTATCAAGTGCTTCAGAGCATCCTCAGCTGAGAATCACAGGGTAATTCAGGTGGGAAGGGATCAGTGTAGGTCTCTAGTACCACACTCTGCACAAAGAAGGACAAGCTGCAAAGTTAGTCAGGTTGAAGTTCCAACTTTGAATTTCCCTTGGGTTTGGATGTGACTGGCATGACTTGTGCTATAGCTTTAACTTATAGCAGAGTCACTGGTTTCAAGTTAATGTACTGATTTATCTATCTAAATCTATATTAAACAGCAAGGTATTTCTGTGGCTGTTCACAGACTTTTAAAAAGGAAGGATAGAAGAGAATTTTCAAGGATACACCTTGCTATATAAACCGGCACAAAATGAGTATGAGCAAAGTGCATTTAAATCTTGTTACACTGGTGTAAATGAGCACAGAAGACAGAAAGCAAGGGGGCCGGATCTAGTCCATTAGTTCTGCAAGGAGCAAGACAAGGGGAAAAAGGCTAATGAACCCATGAGATCATAGAATCATAGAATCATTTAGGTTGGAAAAGACCTTTAAGATTATCAAGTCCAACCATCAACCATGCCCACTAAACCATGTCCTGAAGTGCCCTGTCTACACGCTTTTTGAATACCTCCAGGGATGATGACTCCACCCCTTCCCTGGGCAGCCTGTTCCAATGCCTGACAACCCTTTCAGTAAAGAAATTTTTCCTAATATTCAATCTAAACCTCCCCTGCCTCAACTTGAGGCCATTTCCTCTCGTCCTATCGCTAGTTACTTGACAGAAGAGACCAGCACCCACCTCACTACAACCTCGTTTCAGGTAGTTGTAGAGAGCCATAAGGTCTCCCCTCAGCCTCCTTTTCTCCAGGCTAAACAACCCCAGTTCCCTCAGCCGCTCCTCATCAGACTTGTGCTCCAGGCCCCTCACCAGCTTCGTTGCCCTTCTCTGGACACGCTCCAGCACCTCCATGTCCTTCCTGTAGTGAGGGGCCCAAAACCGAACGCAGTGCTCAAGGTGCGGCCTCACCAGGGCCGAGTACAGGGGGACGATCACTTCCCTGCTCCTGCTGGCCACACTGTTTCTGATACAGGCCAGGATGCCGTTGGCCTTCTTAGCCGCCTGGGCACACTGCTGGCTCATATTCAGCCGGCTGTCAACCAGCACACCCAGGTCCTTTTCCGCCAGGCAGCTTTCCAGCCACTCTTCCCCAAGCCTGTAGCGTTGCATGGGGTTGTTGTGACCAAGTGCAGGACCTGGCACTTGGCCTTGTTGAACCTCACAAATGCATATATATCCTGGCCTGATACTGGAATCAGTGTTGCTGTTCATAACAATCTATGGTATGGATTTGCTGTTGCTGGCTTCCCTTGTGGAAGCAAAATGAACTTGGTCACTGCAGTGCTGAAACTGGAAGCAAATACTTACTGTGTATCAAGTAAAGTATCTGGGTGGAAGGGAGGAAGGAAATAAATAAAATAATAGTACTCTAGTAGTAGATTTAAAATCTACATAAAGAAAATGCAGTTTGCTTTAAATATCTACCTTGGTGATTCCTATCTGGGCTGCTGGAACGTAACCCGCATTAAGGCTTCATTATGGGAGAGTCAAAAACGTCACTTTTCTGACATTAGAACCCAGGCAACTAAAGATCAATTACCTGTGTATATCTAATTGCTGGGGTCATAGTCAACTCCGTGCTTTAATTTTCCACCAAGTTGTTATTTCTGTCTCTCTCTTTTTTTCCTTTTGTCCTTTAGCAATGACATTTGCATTCCTTTTAGCAAAATACCAAGGTTAAACTAAAAATAATTCTGCCCATCAGTTTTAGATTAGGACTAGAGCAGGCACAGATTTACTGTAAATGCGTATGTAATGATTGCTGCATACACTGCCAGGAAATTGCTAGAGTCAGACGTTTGAAGAATTAGATTAATGTTTTTTTACATAATCTGAAGTTAGTTTTGATTGTCAAGTAGTAACTGCTATTAATATCTGTGTGAATCCACCTTTTTTCATGGGAAATGAAGATACAGAGAAATGGTTTCCTTTTCTGAAACTGAGGAGTTTTTGAAACTTGTGCCATTCTCATTGGAAGTATTCTGGAAAAAGCAGCAGCACACCCCTGAATCCCCGTACCCTTGAAATCAATGAGATAATGCTTATTAAACAGCTTTGTGTTCACCAGGTTTTTATCTCTGGTTGTGAATGTGAGTTACCTAATGCAGTTTTATAAATATGCCCTTGCTTTTTTGTAGTGAAAGCACAGATTTGGTGTTTTGGAAGTTCAGTTTGTGTGTTTGCAGGGCTGGACACAGGAGACCATGTAAGGAAGTGTTAATCTTCCCTCTTCCAAAATGCAGAGGTTTAAAGGAAGGTGTTACAATATGCAGTCCCACACTGTTATTAGAACCAGCTCTAATTATGAAATCAGATTCTCCTTCAAAAGCCTATTACCCCGGAAGGCCAAGGTCTATGGAAAGTAATCGGTTTTTCTGTTACCCTTTCAAAAGGTCTCAACATCCAAAGTATGAGATTATTTTTGATCCCTGTGGCTGAGAGAAAATCTGTAGCTTGCTTTCACTGTCATTTGAAAGTGCTAAGTGAGATCACCAGTGAAGTCACATAATTGTCTTTTCCTCCTCAGTTTATCCATTGACCGTGTTGTGGTCTTCTTGACAGCTGGAACTTGAACAAACTCATTTTGATGTAATGGCATGTAGTGAAGAGGATCTATGTGGGATCTTGATACTCTACTGAGATTATTTTAGGCAACCAGTCTGCATGACCCAACAATTTAACACCATGTTAGCACTAAAAAACATCAACCCAACGCATCAGCTGGAATTAAACAATATTCCCTTGACACACTGTATATGTCCTGCTCTCCAGACAGCCACAATATTAATTTCCCTAAAACTAGCAGTATACCCAGGGGAAAAAACCAGCCTCTGAACAGATGTTGACTCTTTAGGCTTGAATGGAATAAAGCATTGTTGATGCTTACAGTGTTTTGGCTTAATATCTTAAATTAAAAGAGCTTCACGTGGCCCAAGATTTAGAAGTCCTGCTTGCTCCAAGCAATGACTTGAGGCTTTAATTTATGAGCAGCAACAGCTTGTCTTGGGCCAGTGGTGTGTGGGTCCTTCCTTTCATCTGACTGTCCATTAGCATTCCTACTTCACTGCGTGGATGTCTCAACTCCCTGCAGAGCTGCTACTGAATGGCCATGGTTTACTACTTGGCACAGTCAGCACGAGGTCAGTGCTCCTTCTCCCACCTTTCTTTCCCTGCTTATAAACTAGCTGAGCAACTGAGCTGTACTGGAAGCACATCTGCTAACCTGCCTTCAGCTCGAGTAGCTGTAGCTGTCCCTGTTCATTAATTGGAGCCATATGCAGGAAGCACCATGATTTGACCCTTGCTGCTTCTGTGGCCCTCCCTGCAGCTGATTTACTAGCTGAGCGTCAGTCCCTTTCTCCTCCGTCATTCATTAATGGATGCAGCATTGTTTAATAACTCCAAGTGATTCGGACACATCAGGTGTATTCAGTCCCAAGGTATGCAAAGTTGCTGAGAGTGCAGATGTTGCTGCAACTGTTAGTACAGATGAGTAAGTTAGCAGGTACCTGAGAGAAGTCACTGTTCTCATTCCCAGTCATGGGCTCTACTCACTATAGTTTATCACAAACCTTAAAGAGAGACAATAAAATTTGTTCAACGTTTATTGGTGTGGCTATAAAACTTCCATCATATTTGCAATGGCTTTGGCTAATAACAGTGGATATTTCAGATAGAGACATGTAGTTGGAACAAAGAAAGTCTGTGAGATGTTCTTTCACTGTCTTGTTTATTTTAAATCTGCTGCAGTCTTAGCTTTCTTCACTGTAGGTGGTAGAATATTTTTATAGGCACTTGCAAAAAGATGGGAGTATTTAAATTTTTTCCAGTGTAATGGGGCCATGTGTAAATTTGTGAATCAATTTCTTAATAATGAATGCGCTGCAGACTAAAAAAATCCCTGTACTAAACTCCTTTCTAGAATTGCCTGACCTTCTTTGGAGACCAATGGGTTCTCCTTCCTTCTGTAACTGGTCCTGGGTCAGCTGGTTTTGTGTCCTCCATCTGGTTTGACTGATCAGTGACACTTGTCTTGTGAAGCTCAGGCAGTGATTTATGATCACAGTAAGACCTAAACCACATAGCTGAACTCCAGCGTTCAGTGCTGTTCTTAAATGTACGTGTTTCTTATTGAAGATGCCAACTCCTGAGGAATCTTACTGTGCAGTTAACAGGCCCCAGTTACCAGGGAGTTAGAGCCAAGCTTTACACTGGGAGTTTACTCTGTGTCCTTCAAATGAGCAAACTGTCATACAGTTAGGGACAAAGCCTCCTCCATGAAGGTCACAGTTATCTTGAAACCTGGCTAGTGTCTGAGCACTCAGAGCCAGTTTCCCAAGTCAGAGCTTTTCACAGGAAGACATTAGGCTTCTCCTGGAAGGCTTTGTAGTGCGAGGTGATATATTTAAAGACAGATTTTGCTCTGCTTCCCAAGAGCTGGATGATTCATTGCAGCTCTTGCTGCTCTACTCCATCATCTCAGATCAAATGAGAGACCACTGAAGACTTCACTAAAGGCATGGTTTTAGGAGGCCTGAGCAGAGAAGGCTGAGGACCTAAGAGAGGCCTGAGCACAATAAAAAGGAGTGGTATGAGATTTACCAAAGCTATGGCCATAGGAGTAGAAATCCTCACCAGAACCAGCCAAACAGTTGATCCCACATTTTACAGCAGGCCTAGGAGACTATTTTGTTTCAAAAATTATTTCTATTTTTATGTACTTTATATTCTACCCACTAGGAATTGATTGTGTTTGCTACCAGAAAAAAAAAGGTGCACTGTACAATTATGTACTTGTTTCACAGGCTTAAGTAGTTTTAAATAATGGCTGTCATACTTTGTATTTTTGGTGGATCATATATCTGCAAACCTTGATTCATGTGTGTTGCTTCAGGGTAGCTTGCTTGCATTCTCTGATTGCACCTGATTGCATTCAGCTTATGGATGCTCCTGTGCCACATCTCCTTAGTATCTCGTGCAGTCACAGTCTTTAACATTGCTGTCACAGCTATGCTGTTTTGAGTTACAAAAATACATCAATTTATGTTTTACCTTTGTGAGCCTCTGCAGGCTCAGTGCTTACAGTGAATATTTGTCATCTAGAGCTTGGTAACATTGAATATTGAGGCTCTGCTTATATAGGGTTTATAGAGTTAAAGGAATGCTAACAGTTGATCAATTACTTCTAAAGACTAAATCCTGTAAGGCAATTAATTACCTACGCCTACAGGCAATACTTGCAGCATATGTGTTTATGATCATTAATAACATCTTGAAGGGATGTGTTCTTAACATGTGATGTATATTGCTATCTTTAATGGGCTCATCTTCAGTTATTAACCTTTTGCAAACCACTTATACATGCAACTGTAATATAAAATACAGCTGAAATAATTTGCAGTCAAAATTACCTCCTGTAATATGTCCTAAGACGAGCTGAAATATTCTACTCTGTCAGACAGAGCTTTTAAAGAATTCCCCGCTTCCTTTGGCTTTGCGGAAGGGAAGTTGTAAATTTGATTTTGGAGTTGTTCAGCTCTGGAACTTTTTAAACATTTACTTAAGGTTAAAAAAAAGTTTTGATGTAGAGCTATTGTGATCGCTTTTACATACACTTCATATGTGTGTTTCTTCCTTATGAGTATGGAATGAGGAGCAGAGAAGATACATCATAAAATTAATTTATGTTTTCAAAGCTCTTCTCCTATAATAGGAGCACAAAAAGTTGACCTTAAAAAAAAAAAGACTCTGAAAAGTATCTGCCAAGGAAAAAGCTTTCCATTCATTCAGGAGTCAACATATGTTTTTTTCATTTACTGGCCCTAACAGCTGACTTTATCTGTTAGCTAATTACCTAGTGACATTTAATTGAAACCTAAAAAGAGCCCAAGGGACTAAAAATAATCACAAACCAAAAGTGAACACACCACTTGTTTGAAATTAACACTGAGCAGCAGAGTGATTCCTAACATGCACTGTTGGTAACAACAGGGCTTCGAAATCTCATGAGTTTGCAAATATCTCTCTACCTTTCTGGGATCACCTGTCCTTGTTGCGGTACCTTGGGCTCAGTCCTATAAGGGCTGTAAGCATTCAGTAACATACTTGGGTATCGGGCTTCCAATGACTGTATGAGCTTCATTCATGAAATGTGCACTGCAGCACTTCTTGAATCTTCCTCTTGCTTATGGAGGGAGGACTTGGTGTCCTGTAGAACTGGAGATGTTTCTCCATGTGCTTACATTTGCTAAGTGAGTTGTGCCTTGTATTTGCTAGGATTAATTCAAAGCATGTGTATGTCTTGCAGGATCAGAACTAAATCCTGATATATATATGTTGCCTTTGTCTCTTGGTTTTTTTTCCTTCCTTTCTAAAAAAAATTCAGCTTTCTGATGAACTGGTAGGGCCTTTGTTCTAACTGAATTCAACGTATAGAATTTATACCGTTCTAATGATTTTAAAGTACAATGTCGCAATTCAAGCACATAGAATGAATCAGGGCCCATTGTAACACTGCTCACCAGCAGAGCTCACAAAGCTTGAGTTTTGGCTTACTAACTCAGCCAAAACACAGTGCTAAAGTGCTGTACCCAGGTGGTTCAATCTGAAGAATGGCATTCAGGCTTTAGGTCTTAACGTGCCTTTCCTAAAGTGCTAGAGAAAGAATACTGGGGCTGTGCCAAGACAGGAGAAAAAAAAAATCAATAAGACCATTTCTTCCTTCAGTTTGGGGCTATCTGTACACTTTTGAGAGCTGGTAAACCTTTCCAAGAAATCTGATCGTTGATCAGGCCTACATCTTTTCTGACTTTTACATCTCATCTGCTCTACATAGACAAGTATTTATTTCCTAGTTTCTTCCCAGTGGCATTAGAGCAACAGAATGCATACTCTCTAGCTCTAAAAGGAAACAAAGTGAGCTGGACCATCAGCTTTGAAAGTCTGTGTACAGCAGGCGGGAGTCTGACAGGAAGCAATGACACAAAAATGGCATGCTCTCAAGAGGCGCTACCTTGCTCTCTGTTGCACCTTTACGATTCAGGCCCCACTCTCAGCCACTCAGAGCCCATCAGGAACTTTACTTATGCGAGTAGCACTGTGAATTTTTACAGCATGTCCACTGCATCAGTATTTGGTTTTTACAATGGGTGCCTTTGCAAGTCCTCTCCGCAGAGCATGAATTCAATGTGCTATATACTTTATGAACATAAATCAAGGCAGTGGCATCCACGCCAGGGACTTTAGTTACAACAATGGATGGCAGATGGATACAAGCAGACAGAAAAACACAAGGAAACAATTGTGCACTGGTGCTCGGTATGATGGACAGTGGTCTCAGCCCAACAGCTGTCTGCCTGGCTCTAGGAGAAGAGCTACTTGCATGCTTCTGTATTTGCAAGGTCAAGGCCTTTCTTCTCAAAAGAAGCTTTCACTCCCACCAGTCCTGCAAAGCCAACTTCACTTGAGAGTGAACCTCCCAAGGCTGTTCTAGTTCATGCCTCTGACAAACAGCATCAGCGAAGTTTTGATCATCAAGCACTCTCATTTAGTAACAACGGAGATGGAAAGACGGCTGTTCTGCTTGGGCAATGCTTGCTCTGACGGGGAGGATGTGATGAAATTGCTATCTGATTTGTGAACTAAACCAAGGCGATCTGGAATTACTGAGGAAGAATAGATATGAACGGCCCTCAGCAGTGCCACTTGCCTGAATATAGCCAGACTTAGAGCTGCTGGGCTGAGATCCCCCTTCCAGATTTATATCTGGATACACAGGGCACATCTAGAAATAGAGCTGGGGAGGAAATAGCTTTCCCGTTCTGCAAAATTTTTTAAGATTTCAAACTTTTTCTGTTTCGCAACAGGATGAAACTGAGATCTTTTGAAGTATTTCATGGAAAAAACTGAGAGAGACTCCAAAATAAAAAATAGCTCAGCAACTAGATCACCTGGGATGTAGAAAACCCACATCCCTCTTTTGTCTGCAATACATGAGGTACTTGAACCTAAACTGTTTGCATCTGAGATTAATATTCAAACTCCTAACCTGTATAACCCATCAGTCACCCTCTTCCATTGAGTCTTCTTGATCTGTAGCAACAAAGGTATGTCCTTAGTATGTCATTTGTCAACTGATCTTTGCAGTCATTATGGATTAACTGCAGCTGAAAAATTTCTGCTAAAATGTGAGAGATTATCCAATGTCAGGCTAAAGCATCCACCTTGAATCACTCTATTTTCAAAAAATGGCCATGCTTTGCCTCTGACAACTCCTGACCTTTGACATGAACCTCCTGTAATGTAGTACCTCTTAAAATGAAGAGCCATTTTATGCTTGAGGCTGTGTAAGTACTGCTGTATCTAAAGCAAATCAGTGGATCCTGTTACAGGAGAAGTATATGACAACTTACAGGTATCCTTTGGGCATACAGTCTTGCATGCGTCCTCTCCCATCTAGTGACTGAATAATAATCTGAATTATAGGTGAACTCTTCTCTATTGATTGGAGGTATTTATCCTGCAAACACTGCTAAGAGTGTGAGACGGGACACAGTAGTGTACTTTAGGTCACCCAGGATGACCTTGACTGGTCATCTGGTGGACTGAGGTACCTTTGAGGTCCACAGAAGTGTCATAAGCAAAAGCCAGAATTTCTGTCTAACAGGGCCTCTTCTGTGTGTTTTTGTGGTTTATGGTAGGGTCAATGTGTAACTTCAGTTACACCCATGTTCAGTCCAAAGGGAACAAAATGTAAGGGTAAATTTTTTGATCCTATAGAACTCATTACTTCAAAATGCCATTGATTAAAGGACCAGGCAGTGACTGAAGATTAAGATCCATAAAAAAAAGCTGTCAGATGATGTGCCATTTTTAATTTGTCCAGTTGCCTGGATTGAGGGTTAGAGGGACTTCCCTTCCTTCTCAGTACTTGCTTCAGGTTTGCAAAAGGCAACATTCTCTTTACAGATAGGACATCAAGGACAGAGGTCCAATCTGAGTTATTTCCTTTCATACAACATCACTAATTTTATAGTTTTCTCTGCAAACAATATGCTTTTTAACTTGATCCACAAGGCAGCTAATGAGCTATAGGCATGCAATCCAATCAGGCCTGAATATGAAAACCAGACACCCCAGCGGAAAGCTCCCAGGGTTTCAAGCCTGCAGAACCTATTTACTCCTCTGAAACTTACTCACACTTCTGCTGCTGTTCTGCCCTTCACCCATCCCTTCTGCAAATGAAGGGCATATCAGGGCTGAGTGTGACCCTGTATGTTAGGAGTAGATGTGGTTTCAATCATTTGTGATTCTTCTGCTGGCCCTCCACAATGATAGTAATTGCACCCATAAAGCATAGTCCACTCTAGTGGTAGTTAATGAATGAGTCTTGGACCATTTCCATAACTGGTTTTGGTTTTAATCCTTGTTCAATTTCTGAGTCTGGTCTGAGTCTGAAACCTCAAGTTGTCTCTGACTTTTCCCATTGCCTAGTAATTACAGAGTAGTATTGGCCAGGTTTACTGGACAGCGTTGGTTAAATTCCCCAGTCATCCTTGATGCAGAATACATTATCAAGAGGAGAAGGGAAAAGAAAACATTGTGTTGTCTGGGACGAACGTCTTAGCCTGTCTGCTGCTTAAACATGGAGCTTGGAAAAGCTCCATTTTGAATCAGAACCTCTAACGCAGATAAATGGAGCTTATTTCTGGCGGACTTCAAGTTCCTGCATTCCCAAGCAGAACATCCTCTTCTATGTCCTTAAACACCTCATTGCAGGTTTGAATTCAATACACAAAGAATTTCATCTTGACCGCATCAAAATAGCTGTTAGCTCCCTTTTACATTGCAGATCCAGGAATTATTTAGCTAAAGTCTTCGAGACACAAGGGGTTATCTGAATTCTGCCAAGCCTCTTTTATACTGCTGCCTCTGGATACAGGATAAGAAAATTGGTGTCCATTTTAGAGACTCCACATGCCCCAGCATATGAAAAAGTATAGTTAGTGTAATGGAGCACCAGGCATGTGTCTTCCAAAGCAGATCAGCCCGTTCTAGGTCATTTTAACCTATGTCCTTTGTTAATTGTGGTTTGTGGATCAGATTTTCATTTGCCCATTTCTCTGTGGGTTATGAGAATGGCTGGTATCTCAAGCCCATTTCAGTCTGTGTCTGGCTCGCTCTATTCAGCAATCCAGATGTTTTTTACCATAGGCATTTTATAAAAGCCTAAAACAAATAAATACATGGTCCTATCCCTTCACCTCTCTTGGGATTAAATATTCCCAGAGTGTTATTAAGGCTAATGCGTGTTTTCTTCACTTAAACAGCAACTTCAGTGAACAGCAAATTCACACAGATAGCATTGCAGGCTTGTACATATCAGCTGGAGAATCACAGTCATAACACAGCCTGGAGACTGCATCCTCTCTCCCCCACTGGGACCCTGCCCCAGCGTGCATCTCACAGCTGATGTAAGGAGCCAGTGTGTCAGCATGAAAACCACTGCGCTGGAGCCCTCAGCCAGGCTGGATGTGCAGCACATAAAGTAAACAAGATCTTTTCTCCCTCCTCTGCATCCCCTTCCCACCACCAATAACCAACATTTACAAATGAAATGATTTGTAGCTACATCAGTGGAACTTTAAAACAAGCATTTCCCTGGCAGATTCATTTGAAATACCAAGTGGTTTTATAATGGGAAAAATTAACCAAGAGGTCTTACATTTCTTTTCTGTTGTTGTTTATAATCACGGTTGACAGAAACGTCATCTTGTAATACTTCGCCCACTTATCTTGCCACACGATTATTCATACCAGAAGTGGGGATGGAGGAGAAGAGGCTCCTGTGATTGTTGTTTTGTAACCTCTTCCTATTTTTAAAAGGAATATAGTCCAGAACCAAACTGTATGGGGTTTAATTCAGCCCAACATCACCTCATTGCCACCAGAACTTTTGTTAATGCTCACAGGTTCTGTGTGTATAATTAAAATAGCCTTGGAGCTGCTCTGAGTTATGCTCCTAGGGAATAAACAGTGCAGAGCTCTGCCAGGCTTTCAGCTTTTTGCTGCCCTCTCCAGCCAAGCTGTCTGTGCTGAGAAGGGGCCGGGCTGCTCTCCATCTTCTTCCTGGTGGTGAACTGTTTTGCACGAGCTTGGGCTGGAGATACGAGTCTAGTCCAAGATCATCCTGTACCTGATTGGTTTGGTTATAGGGGCAAGGCTAGGAAATTTGAACAGTCCTTTTAAGTGATGGTTTAGAGAGTCACAGAAATGAAGTAGGAGATTAAGGCAACTATTGTGGTAACTGTTGATGACTGTAGCCACATGACCAGAGTTACCTGCTCATACAAAGAATAAGGGGAATGGTTTGCTGTCATGGGCTAACAGCATGCCCCACGGGTCATCTTTAGGCTTGAAAAATTAGAGTCCAATTCATCCATATGTTGTTCTGTTGGCTGCGATGCAGCCCAAATTCCAATCTTGTTTTCCAAGGATTCCCTGCACCAACCAGTCACCGAGCACATAACGGTTGTTGATATCCATTTCTGAGCTACACAGTATGGTAGAAACCCAAAGGGAGGCAAGACACCTTACACTGCAAACTCAGAACATGATAATGTTGAATCAAGTCCTCAGTCTTCATTTTTTTTTGTTCTGTGTCTAATCTAGGACTAACGACCAGGGTCCTAATTAGTGCTAGTGGAAGAAAAGAGCTTAAATGCACATTTAACCACAAAAATAGATTTGAGATTTCCCAAACAAATTTAAGAAAAGCCAGTGAGTCTAAATCAGTTGCTGGAAAGTTTAGCTAAGTTAATTGTGAATTGCTTTGAAGTCAGTGTATGTAAACAAACATATATACATAATTATTTACCCACGTTATTTAGGAATTTGCATGTGACAAAACACCAAGCTATTCAAAACACATTTCTTCCACTTTAGGAGATATTTATAAACAATAATAGAGTTCCCAGGAAAAATAAAGCTCCTATCGCAGAAGGCATTACGTAACTACATAGAGGGAGCGCTCTGGTTAGCAAGATAGGTATAACATGGGAGAGGAACAACTACGGTAGAATGAAGTCACACAGTTAATCAGTTGCAGGCTCATTAATACAGCTCATTCCCATGAGTGTCTTTCCATTGAGAAATTCTTCTTGTGGCTATATTTACAGACACAGGCAGCCTTCGAGCTTCGGCCTGTTGGCTGCCATCACCTAGTAAAGTCTATCATTTTGCTGAGCCAGCTGTCCTTGAGAGTTCAAGAAGAAGACTTAGTCTGTATGCTTTGATATCTCCCCTTGAGGGGCAGTGGTGGGACTGTTCCCAGAACTTTGAGGGGGTTTGTGTTGCCTCTGAAAACTGAATAATCTCTATTTTACTGTGCTGTGACGGTCATTTCTGTGGGATTTGTTGCTTTATGCATGCCAACTTACACCTCTGCAGCTCTTGCGAGCGCATGGTTTCCCACACAAGTAACTAATTAGTGTTTCTTGCTCCAGGCAACTCTGTGGTTCTGCAGTTCTTATATACCTGGTAATTATCAACAGCAGCATCCAGCTATCTGCAGTGGGTTTTAATGTCTTGTGTATAAATCTATTCTTAAATTACACCAACCATCCACCCTAGAATAAGAAGTAAGAGCAGTGCGTTATCTGTATTCTATGCAAAGGGTGAAGTGTAATGTCTCCAGTGATACAGAACAGCCACGGGTCTGTCATGCTACTGCACCAGACAGACATGATTGGAGCATCATTACTGGACAAGCAAGAAGGCAGAAGAAGGTAATTAAGGGAATCTGGAACAAATTCTCCCCATAGGAGCTGATGATGTGATGGTGACTTATGCCAGCAGAAAAGCTGGTCCACTGAAGCTTATCTAAGATTTTGGAGTTATTGAGTTAAAAACTACTAAAAGTATATTTTCACCTCCAGCTGATAAGGAGATGGATGCTCTCACTAATTATCCTGACTGAAGAGCTTGTTTGGAATATATAGATAAGCTTTCGTAACTCTGGAGTTATATGTGGTATGACTGACATCTTGCACTTATCTGGCTTTAATTGTGTTGTACGCTTCAACTGGGTAGGGAGGGACAAAGCATACAGAACCAATGACACAAGGGTTAAAACTAGGTCTCCCTTCTTGTTTCCGCCAAGGCTAATGGGAGCTTGCCTTGTGTTTCAGCATTAAATGTGCTAGGATAAAGGTGCTCAATTCTGATTCCACCTGGATCCATGGTAGTGATCCTAGTTAAGTCAATCCTGTTTCTGATTAGGATATGAAGATCAGAGAGCAATTCCTAGCAAGGAAATTCAGAAACAGCTTTAGGAGCTGAAATCCTGTTTCTCCCTTCCCCAAGTTTCAGCTCTGTGCTTCAGGGTAGGGTAGGATAGGAAGAACTAATAGACTGGACCCAGGTCTGTCTTCCATTTCTGATAAATCCCTTCAGTCACAAAGCATTCCCAGCTTACAAAAAAATCAGCTTGCATGCATGCACAGCTAGGGCTGTAAATGGCTGTCAGCGGCTGTCCTTCATCATTAAAAGGACATTTTGCCAGAATCTTATTTCTTCCATCCAGTGCCACCCAGAATGGATTGGTCATTTTTTGCTCATGTCATTTAAAAGATTTTGCCTTGGAAAACTGTTCCAACCCATTTTAATCTCAAACTATGAAGGCCAGATGGGCCCCTGCATTGTGCTTGCAGGGAGCCGGGGTCTTATTTAAGGATTTCAAACAGTGGCATAAGCTAACTCTGATCAACAGCAATATCTGCAGTGAGCAGGTCCAAGAGCTGCACCTCTCACACTCTCCAGAAGTGCAGCAGGTTTGCAAAGATTAGCTTTTGCTCTGGTGTGAGAGGGAGAAATATTGGGGTGTATAAAGAAAGGGCTACCCTCAATAACTGACCTCTAACTGGTAGGTCACAGTTTTCCCATTCCTTCATGATTTCAACACTCACTTTCTTCTCTTGGACAAAAAAGCAGCAGCTCATAAATTGATCATTTGAAAGGAAAAAGGGGAAAAAACAGTGAGATTAAAAAATTTGGATTGGGGGCACTTGAAACACTATGTTTCAAGCATTTTGAAATATCTTGCTTTGATTTAATAGTAAAAGCTTTAAAAATTTGTTTTAGTGGAAATTAACATTTCACAAGTAAATTACTCAAGTTCTGGAAAAACGGAAATTTATGTTCAGTTTGAAAAACTGAAAAGAGAAAATTCAAAAATTGTGTTTTTCAGACAAGTTAAATTAAGAAAAGATTTGAAACCAGAGGAGAAACGTAATAAAAATGTTTTCCATTATGTTCCCATATGTGCTGAAAGCCAAATTTCCTTATTTTTTAACCTGAAGGAGACATGGTAAATGCACGCCATCCCAGCCAAACTGTTATATGAATCTGTAATTTTTAAATGGAAATCTATTATAGCCTGAATTCTGAGAAAGGAAAGGATGCTGCCTAGCAAGCAGGACATTATTGTTTCACTGGAGAGAAGAAAATAACTGAAAAACCTCCAACTAAAGGTATTTGTTAAGGTTTTACACATAATAGGAAACATTGCACGTTTTTAAACAGGGTGCAGTTGTAGTGGCTTAATGACAATGACGACTGAGTTTGTGAGGAGGCACATGTGAGAGAGACATGGGGAGAAGATTTCCCCAAAATCTTGCGGAGGTTGTGACCTGGAGATTCAACACCAAACTCCTGTTGTAAGGTGTGGTGCTCCCTTCATTTTTTCTAGTTAAATTGCATCTGAAAAGTTGGTTGGTCCTGCAAAGTTTCTTCCACTTGCAATGAAAAGCACTCACTGGGTGAGGCAGGGCTGCATATGAGCCCCAGCTAACTGTAAAGTAAGTTGCCATGTGTGCTTATTGCTGCTCTCGAACATGGGAACCCTTGTATTTTCACATACAAAATAAAACTGTGGCTCCCACCAATGGTCTAGACACTGGTATCGTAACCAGCGCTCTGTAGACCTGTTTAGACCTCTACTGCATTTATTAACAGCTCCTACGTTTTTCAATCAGTGGAAATGGAATTAGCTTTTCAACTCTTCAGCTTTTAACAGTAGCACCAACACTTGGCTTCTATCAGGGAAATACCCTACAGTTTCAGTTCAACAGTATTGTTTGCAAATAAAGACGGTCTTTGTCTTGGTTTGCATTATGGATTTAAACAACTTCACCAGACTAACTAGGAACTGTTTCTCATTTTCATTTCTGCCAGGAATCACAACCATCTATCTGAACATTCAACTCGAAGAAGGTTAGAGGGATCCTGCATCGCAAACTAATACACCAGGGCAATATACATCATGCACAGTCAGAAAGGCAATGTCAAGGCATAACTTGAACAGCTATCAATAAATGGCTTTTGCGATGTACAAGCTTCATCAGTTCTACAAAATGTGGGGGTTTGATGCTTCTGTCAATCCTACGAAACTAGGGAATAGCAGGCTAAGTGCTGTAAAACTGCAGTGCTCTGATGACTCCTTCTACCTCTTTTACAACTTTCCTGTGTGTCATCACCACCCAGGGAAAGAAATGCCTAAATCTAACTTGCCACCTCCCAAAATAATTTCCAAGACTGAAAAAGGGAACTGAAATAACTACCATCACAAGAACTTTTTCAGGAAAATAAATGTTTTAGCCTTCTTTCCAAAGATAGATATGATAGATAGATATGTTAGCCAACTGATGGCTTGCTTGGAAGGGACAGCTACGTTTTAACAGGTTCATGGGTTATTTCTTTTCTGCTTCTGTGTTCTTAATAATAAAGGATAAATAGGTAGATCTGATGCCTGGGTGAGCAGATTCTCACGGAACTTCTTCAGAGGCATGAGTTAATTTTTTTTTTCTTTCCAATGCTACTTCATGCATCATATGACAAGACACATCTGTTCAGTGACTAATATAAAGGGAATATCCCATGCGTGTAAGCGGCACAAGCCTGCCTCACACTCAACCTTTCTGAATTCTTTTCGAGGGCTGGTTATGCAATAAATAAATGGGGACAAATTCATCCCAGGGAAGAACTTTTAGTCAGCTTTGAAAGCAGCAATTTGGCTTGGAAAAATATCCAACATCAAAATAATAATGAGTGCATGTTACTGCTGACAGTCTTGGAGACAAGAATTCTTCGTGCATCCAGAGCCAACTTCTCAAGTCCTCTCTCCTTCATATCTTAGCTCTTAGATATGGAAAACCCTCAGCAGAGGGGGTGGAGAAGGGAGTGGGAAGGGTTTGTAAGACTAAATGCCTTGAGATTTGGCTTTCAGTGAACAAGCATGCCAAGCCTCGAAAACCAGCAGTGCGGACATTGATGGCACCCTTTGCTCTTTGCTCCAGTGGTGAGTCTAAGGGATCCCATGGGGAAAGAGGAGGGTAGCGAAGAGGGGCCACTGATGTCTTCATGCTGACTAAGGTGCCAATAAAACACCAGACATTTGCCTTTTGCAATCCATACGCAGGTTCTGTAGGACCTCCCTGTAGGCCACTGAGCAGCCAGCCAAAGCGAATGGCATTTGGTCTGTGCCATCTGGAGTTGTCAGTTTAATGATGTAGGACTCAGGGAACAGTTTAATAAATAAATCTAGCCAGTAGCCCTAGCAGTCCTTTGAGCTTTGCAATACTTTGAAACAGTTGTGCAATAAAGAGGAAAATAAGAACGTATTGAAAAGGAGTATTTCATCAACTAGAGGCTGGGGAATAAATCAGAGAAAACCATGTACTGAAAGTAATGTATCTGCTAGGTTTGGCCGGACTTTGGGATTTGTTTTCCTTTTTTTCCTATTCACAAATTGTTCATCTGCAAATTGCGGTCCACAGCCTCAAATGGTGTATAACTGCATCATGCCATTAAAATTTATGAAGCAGTGTCACCAGTGGAGCTCTGTTACTTCCACTAGCTGTAATGTTGGCCTCATGTATGTTTTTATGACCTTTTTCATTATTCTTGATTGTTTGATGATGACAATATATTCCTTCCTTTATGTAAGTGACCCACTATGTCTTTCATTCTCCTTTTTGAGAAATTAAAATTCAGAGCAGAAGTAATCGCTGACATAGCAGAACTCTTCGGATAAGGGAGGGGAGTACTCCAGGGACAGAGAACAGTTATAGAATCATAGAATCATTTAGGTTGGAAAAGACCCTTAAGGTCTTCGAGTCAAACCATTAACCTAACACTGCCAAGTCCACCGCTAAACCATGTCCCTAAGCACCATGAACAGGCTTAGCTCATAGCTGGATAATCTGCACATGAATCACCATCCATTGCACGAGGAATTGGATCTATGGAGTCCACCTCCACTGTCTCATCCTCTGTAACACTGGTGGCACAGGCATTCTGGGAACTCAGTGAGCCCTAAGACAGTATTGCTGGTGGTAATGGCAAAACCAGAAGACAGTTGTTTGGTCCTAGGAGAGTTTTAGAGTTGTAGAAGTTCTTTCCTCTTCCAAAGGTGAGTCAAAAAGTTGAGCACTGAATAATTTGCTCAAGTAATTTTGGAAGGTCTGTATCTTCTCTTTCTCTAGGTGAGTTTTAATGTTCTAGTCTGGGTCTTATTTTAGCACCCAGCCCACCCCCCCCCAGTGGAGCTTTTGGATATGATGACATTTAAATGCACTTTGTTGTAAATAATAGCCTGCTTTTCTGGACTTGTTTAGAAAGGGGATATTGTCCCTAGCTGACAGTTTCCCATTAAGACTTTTGATTTTTAACAAACTATTTCTAACAGTCTGCAATCGGCTCTAATGATTGTCAACCACAAGCTGTAGATTAAGCAACTGTGCCATTCCTGTGTTAGCCTTTGACTGAAGCTATAGCTCAGTTTTTACTGATCAGCACTATGGATTTATCCTGCTTAGACACTCCTTTGAAGCACGCAGGCAGTCTTTACCACGTCAGTGGAAAGATGAGGGTAATATTGTGAATGGCAAGGTTCCAGTTCTTCATAACTGAAGCCGTGGGATGATTGCCTTTTGTTTAAATGTCAGAGGATCATAGATGTCAGAGACAAGAAATGGCCTTTTAGATCATCAAATCTGCATGACAGCATGGAAGTCATAGAAAACCGAGGCAAGAGTAACATTGTGTGAGCATCAGTGTTATCCCATCGGAGTTACTGTGAACTAGCAGTTCTGACTGACATCCCAGCCGAATCCAAGTGATGGAGGGGCACATGGCATGAAGTATTCACTGAAGAATTTTACTGAACAACACATATGGCTATATTTTATATTTCACGGTTAAAGTAATATGAACTATGTTAGGAATTAACATGAAGAAACTTTGGAGGCCAAGCTAATCACAATTCTTTAAAGTATAGGCAATGAACCATAACCTGGATATAAAATATTTCCCAATAGCTATTATAATACAACCAGCTGTACTCTGATCCACTTGCACTGGTTAGCTCTTACACCGAAAATAGCTTTAAGATCGATGCTACTGCGCATGAAGGAAAGGACTGCTTTTGGTACAAACCAGCACAGTTCTGTTGGCAGCAACACGACATCTACTTCCACTACCTGAGAATCCAGCCAGTATTTCTTTAATGCTAATACTCTTATGTAACCCGGAATAACTGTTACCCCTCTTTCCTTAATCTTGCTAATTATAAACGAGGAATATATCTCTATCCTTATCTTCCTGGGCATTGCTCAAGCACAGAGCTGTCAAAGAGTTTACCATCTAGATTGTGAGGCTCAATTCTCTTCAAGCAAATTAAGACCTAGAGGAGCACTGCGAGGTTGCAAAGTTCTCCTGTCCCTGTTTCAGAGATGGTAAAAAGGAAATGCTGGAAAGTTTAGTTGACTCGGTTTGTGAATTCTCTGGCAGAGCAGGAAAGAAAAATTACACTTCCTGACACCTTAGTTTACCCACCAGATTAGCCTCTCTCTCTTTTGCTCTACATTTATGGTATTCTCTTCCTTTTTTCCTTTTTTTTTTTTTCCATGG
>VYZV01041355.1:37742-104810 GCA_013401275.1 Pandion haliaetus | reverse complement strand
TAAATCTATTTGATTTTTTTTTTTCATTTTGTGTTTTTTTAAAATGTGCTTTGGCAGGAGTTATGATTTTTTGGTTAGTAATCCACTTATTTTGTGGTTTAGAAAATATCTCAAATAACAACTTGGACACGTTGTTGACTGTCATTGTTGGCCGCTCATGTGGCATGAGGAACATGCAAGCAAACACGTCCTTTCATGTTTAACCCCCTCTCCCCCCCAAAAAAATTATCCACTTCCTACCATGTGCATACCTTTAGGGTTGGAGAGGGGCTGCAATTTTCATATAAAAATATTCACAGGTATGTAACCTTGACAGATAAATATAACCACAAACATATGCATATCATTATGTTTTTGGCTCTCTGTATTTCTATACATGTAGGTGTATATATCTGTCTTCACAGTCAAACATAAAAATACACTTTTTTAACTGGAGTTATATTTGCTCCTGTAAATACATTTCCCTGTGGTTTGCATTTTCATACACTGTAGTTGCCACATAGCTCAAATACTGGTTAGATAAAAGCTTACTTTTTCTTTCTTTTCTGTAAACTTACAAATTGATGGGGGCATTTTTTTCATAACCCATGGATTAAGTCAATATGCCTTTTTCTCAAGGACAAGGAAAAGAAGCTGAACAAATAGCAGCTGTCTTTCAGTAAAATGCATATGATGGCCGTAGGATGTTTGAGGATGTCAAATTTCATTGGAAATAACAAGTTTATTTGCATACGTTTGTTCGTGCTTGTGGTTACCAGAATAAAACTTGCGCTGAAGATGAAAGCTAAGCCCTTAAAGAGCAGATGTATCATATAGTTGGAGTAAGCTTCTTGTATATATTTATGGTGCATTCTATAGGTCCCAGTCAAGATCTTGGCTCCCTCATGCTAGGCACTGCATAAACAATTTGCAAGAGCCTGACTCTTCTCCAAGGAGCCTAAATAGGCCAGGGAGACAGTTTGACAGGGGAAGAATTATTAGTTCCTTTCCACAAATAGAAAAGCAGGCAGAGGATGAGGAAGTGGCTTGCCAAAAATCCTGTATAGCTAGGGTGACAACCCAGATCCCCCAAGTCTCAACCCAGTGCTTTAAAACAGAAGATCAGAGGAAATGGGGGCATATACCTCTATAAAGTAGAAGTTTGGAGTCTCAAATGGGTTTTCGGTCAACTCAGGTTATGGGCTTGGAGAGCAACAAAATTTGAGTGGGGACAGAATGTGAGGGATGCCGAGGTAGTCAGGTTTTATCGGCCCGTTGGAAAAAAGATGACCAAATATTATTAATGGCAGAATCATTGTTGAGTGTTGCCTGACTAAAGACCGCAGGACTCTAAGCACGCTTTCGAATCACTGTCTGCACAGGCCGTTGCAAACTGTTCCATGGAAGGCGTGCTGCCACCCAGCATTAGACCTGCTTCACTTCCTCACTCTGTACTTACCATCAAAGCTATCATTCATGTTAACATGTAGCAGGGGAACCTCAGGCTTGAATTCGTTATGAAACCCTTGGAGTTGAACCAGCCTGGACAACCAACCTTCTGTTTAGCTGCTTCAATGTACGTTTTTATTAGGGAACTAGTATGGACTTCCTACAAAGTGATTCATAGGCCATCTTCCCTAAGCTGCGGTGATTATTGCAATGGTTTCTTGCTTTTTAACCGCGTTCACTTACAGACTGTCATTCGAAGACTAATAAAATTACTCCAGTCACCAGTCTCTGTGGTATATATTAGACGACTGGAGAGTCTAAATTGTTCACCCACTGTCTTGTTTAGAGGCTGTCTTGAATAATGCTTTTCCATTATTACAGGCTCTATTAATTATTTAGTTTTATTGCAGTGATGCTAACAAGGCCGAGTACTGCAGCAGGACAGTGCTAGGCAAAGACACAGTAAAATGTCTTTTCCTGAATCCTGACTAAATACTTAATTAATTAGCTCTCACAAATAAATAGAGGGCTGGAATGCTTATAGTGCATTTTAGGTTGGGTTGGACCTCAGTGTGGGTCCTCTTACAGATCCTCAGCAGAGGTGGCAAACTCCCCTTTAGTGGAGTAAAACTCTTAAGATTCAGAAAGAAAACTTTCATGTGGCCTTGAAGAAAATCCTCACACTAGGTGAAGTTGGCAGAATTTGGTTCTTTCAAGTCTTTTCTATACGGAAATTGGTTTTAATACCACCTTCTTGTAGATACAGTAAGCTTTTGGACACATTCAGGCTGTGTTAATTTGTTAAATATTGGAAGTTCTGAGTATTAGTCCTTCTATTGATGGTTATTATCTTCAAAAAGATAATGAGAGGGCGTTAAGCAATGCTTTTGCTTGAAAGCCCTCTCTTGTTTCTTCCAATGGAAAGCTGCTCAGAAGGTCAGAAAAGCAACAGGGAAGTAAGAAGTGACTGTGATAGAAAACTTCCTGTGATTCCCAGAAATTAATAGCTCACTGATGCAGCTCACAGTAGTACTTATGCCAGCAAGCTGAAATAAAATACTGAAAGTGTCAGAAAGGTGTTTGTCAAATACTCTACAAACAAAATAAAAAACATAAAAAAGAAAAAAGCCTCAAGGGCAATATTTGGAAAGATGGCCAGGATCCCAACTCCTTGTAGGTGCTCTGTGCCTAACTGATTTTAATGTTCTACATGCAAAATTTTGCCAACCATACCTCAGAAGAGTCCTTTAATAATGTTGCTCAAATTCCACGTTAATAACTAAACTTGGGCTCTGAAGTGAAATGCCTGTATTAGGGACACAGTCACATTATGCTTCTCTGGCCGAGTGCAGTTTCGTAGTCACTGGACATTTCTCTCCTTCCACTTTTGATGAACCCTATTGGGCATCTTAAAATATGTTGTACTAAATTCAGCACTGAGAGAGTCTGAGGCATAGCACAGCATCTGGAGAGACAAACTGGGTGAAGTTAAGTTAGCTATTGTGCTGCAGAAGGACATTTCAGGTTTCGTACAGTTCAAATCCTGCAGTTGACGTAACTGTTGTAGAGAGATGCTGGGGAACAGAGGGGAGAAGTAACTGGAAGTGACTGAGGAGCCAGAGCCTAGAACTTCTGACATGGAGGTGGATGACCAAACCACCATAATATTCTTTTGTTTCCATGTAAATAACATCTGATGATGAAGACAGTGGAATTTTACAGTGGTTCGTAAGCAAACTAGATTTTCAGGTTCAGTCATATTGCAGATCAGTAGTTGCTGTTTTCAGTTCCCAGGTTAATTTTATGGAATATTTTGCATTGTGCCAGACTCTTAATTCAATCCAAACAATTTCTGCTTTCCCTTATTTTTTTCCCATTTTGCATGTTACTGTCTTACAAAGGAACTAAACTCTCAATTTTCTCTAAGACCGGTAATTATATGCATAAATGATGAGAAATCTGAAGCATTTTTCTGCAAACCAATTACAGACGTTTAGGATAAGGATAATACACTTCCTTAAAAATACTTTAAAAACTCATTTAAACAAACGTAAATGAAATAACATTGATAAGCTACTAAAGAGAAATTTCAAGGTACAGTTTTAGAGGACAAAAAACCCTTCTTGTTTTTTGCACGGTATTTTCAGACTATGATTTCTGATATATCTCAAGGAATTGTGACATTTTTTCAAACCAAACTGTTTCTGGTACATCACCTTGTTGAACTGAATATTGGCCTACTTGCAAACTGCCTTGGATGAAGCACTTCGTAGTTTTAGGGTATGCTTTTTGTGTTTGCTTTTTCTAAGAATGCTTGGGATAAAAATCAACCTGATAAGAGACACTTTCTACAACGCAGAGTTGAGTGTCCAACAACTTTAGCTAGCCCTTAGTAGCATACACGTAACCTAATGTAGACAGTGTCAAAAGAAGCCTAAAATCTCTGAGCAGATGAACCTGTTCCCTTTTGCATTGGGCAAGTGGAACTAACGTGGAGATTAATTCATGTAGATAGAAAGATTTGCACTGGCATCTCTGCAGGTCTGCTGAGAATAGCCAAAATTACTACAGATGCTTTCTTCAACACGGGGCTGCTGATTGGTCTATCACCGCTGTTGAAGAATGCATACAACTTCTTCTTGTGACTTGGTCCATGCCAGAAAAACTGTCTTCCATCTCCCTACTCCATCACAGCATTAATCAACCAGTGCATTGTTCAGAACTCCCTCTTCACTGCCACTTCAGACTTGCAGCTTGTTTTAATCACATGTTAACATGCTCAGGTTTATTAAGCTCCCGTATCACAAGGTCCCTAAGCAGAGGGCTGAAGAAGTTGCTGGGGCATTTCTTAGTGGCAAAACACTCACCCTGCCCTTGTGTCAGGAGGCTCAGCAAATGTTCCAGGTTGGTCCTCTTGTCCCATAGTGGCAGCTCTCAGAGTCAAGTGTTAGGGTATCTGCAGGAGGAGCCAAGGGCTCCGCCAGCCTGGGACAAAGTCATGGACTACAGGCATGGTTCATATTCTGAATTTCTGGGATCACGGACCTACAGAGAAGGGGGTCAAGGACTTTTGCTAGAGGTGGTACAACGAGGTTTCTTCGCTGCCTCTGCTCTTCTATCTGTTTGCATTCCCATCTTTTATCATGCCAGTGATTTCCTTCGCTCGCCTCATTTGTAATAATGATAACATTGTAAAAGCTTGCCCTTTCAAAGAGCAGGAGCCCTTTGAGTCATAGACCTGCTCTGCTGAATCAGAGCCCTTTTCTTCCTTTCCAGTGCTGTCTTCTTCCCATCCTGCCTCCCTGTTCAGGAGCCCTGCCAGGTCCCAAATGACAGCGTGAAGCCTTTCTTTAAAACAAGAGTTTAAAGGGACAAAAAAAAAAAAAAATTCGGAAAGCAAAGGCTAGAAAGGCTAGAAAAGCAAAGCATTGCTGCCTTTTTGTGTGCATCCTCCCTCCTCCCCCGGGAGTCAGGAGCAGAGTAACCCAAGTAAATGCATGAGACTTTAATTCGAACAAGTTGCTGGCATGGCTCTGGGCCAGCGTCCCCCCCGCGCCGGCTCCCAGGCCCCCAGGAAAGAGCAAGGCGGGGGTGGGGGCTGAGTCAACAGCTCAGATGCACTTTCTCGGCAGTCAGCTGGGAAGTCCATTCGGGTTAGTCTACTTGAGTGGGATTTCTGTCTCTTATTGATCTGTTTTGGATACCAGGCACCAGTGTTTTCATGTCCAGTCATGAAACAGGAGGCAGAGGGGTAAAAGGGCTGAGGTGAAGGAGAGTGCAGATGCTGAAACAGGCAGTATCTGCAGCGTGGAGCAAATGTGCAACAAGGCTGAGAAGAGGAGAGTGAAAACCTGGACTGGGTAGAAAATAGTGGGGGAGGTGGAGAGAGATCAAAGATGAGTACAGTAATGGAAGAGCCAAAAAAGGAGCAGGAAAGAAAGAGGAGAAGAGAGAGACTGCCTGGTACGGGGGCATGTCTAAATGGCACAGGGCTGCAGTGCTTGGTTTATCGGACATGCCAGCAAATTGCAGTGGCTGGGAGCTGAGGGTCAATCTAGCTGTGTGCACTGAGAAAGCAGCAGGCTTTTAAGTCATCTCATTAAGAAGGGGAAGAAAAAGAATAAGAGGATGATGCAGCAAGGGACCAGGAGGGTGACGCAGTGGTGGCAACAGAAAACAAAGTGTGAGTGTATACAGACGGAGGGATGGACAGTGGACACAACCGTCAGGCCCAGAGTTGTTATAAACATCCTGCCTAGAAAGAATCTTGCTTTTTCAGATATTTCGGTCTGAAACTGTTCCAGCTAACATCTCTCCAAATAACAAATACTGTAATGGATGTTTGCCCCTACTTCCCCCCTGCACACACACATTGTCAGTCATTATTTTGGCTAAACATTTTTATGACTAATCCCCCTTCCCTAAAGTCGTGTTTATTATTACAGCTAAACAGTGAATTTTCTCATAGCCTTTTTATACATCCTTTGAAAGCTCTTCTCTAATAATCCAGAGAAAATTCTCACAAACTGCCCCTTAGTGAGAGAAGGGCAAGATTGCTTGGGCTGAGTAGCCCGGCACATTTTCATTGCTGTATATGTTTTACAGAATATGGTCACTAATAGCTAATGCAGGACTTAGAAAGCTATGAGCAGGATTTTCATGAGATATTCAGCTGCTAGGCTTGGTTACTATCAAGTTTATGTGCTTATCTCTGTATTTGGACTCAACAGCACCATATTTTTTATTTCCTTACAGCTTCTAGACAATGAAAAGTGTTTGCTTTTAAATTCATGGGTAAGACATCTGAACATCTAGGGATTTGGAGCAAGACAATGTAGTCCTCTCTCATATCATACTGAGCTGTAACTCACAGAAGCTTTACCAGTGACTTATCTCCAAAAGAACCTGCTTCCCCATTGCTTCACACTGTACAGAGTCATTAGTACTCATGAAAACTGCTGCCTTATAATTAGAGTAGAAATTGTCCCCACTTAGTGTTCATAAGCCTGACGGCCTATTTCCTGCCAGAGGTTAATGACAAGGCACTAACCTACCTGCTCAAAAATTGCACTTGTGCTGTAAGGTAGAGGAAATCAGAATTCATCATCATGGGCAGCTTTGCTCCACAGTGAGAACTAAAGGTTCAATTAAGTTTGTGGTCATAGAGATGCCATCAGTCTCTAATCACATCCTGGGTTTTGTTTTCCAGTTCTGGGAGCTGTGCACTCAAATCCCTTAGATTAGGCATGTTGAATGGTTGTATAGGAAGTCGCCTTTTGGTGAAAAAACAATAATAGTAACGATAATACCTGGACTGTAGACACTGCTTCCTACAAGTACTTTTCAAAGTGTGATATTGCATTTAAAGTCTTTAAAACGCTGCTATAGACCTTTGTTTTTCAGGGCCACGCTGCACAAAGTAAGGGGCAGGGTTATGCTGCAGCAAGAGTGACTCAGGTTAAATACTAGGAAAAACATCCTATCAATAAAGAAACAAAAGTTTTCAAAAGAGCTTAAACTTCACATAAGTTTGTAAAGAAATTACAGCTTTTCAAGAGCAGTTTCTAGCCCAAGCAGGCCTTATGAACAGGCCGAACAAAAACTGCTTTTGGAAATGACATGGACAAAACTGTTCCCATCTTGGAAGAGGGTACTGGACGTTGACCTGGAGTTCCCTTCTGACTCTGCTTCTATGAATATCCCCACTTTATACATGGGAAACGAAGACAGAGAGCAGTGAAAGGCCATGTCCAACGTCATGAAGCAAAACTGCAAGTAGAACTTAGGTCTCTTCTCTGTGGGGCAAGCAAAAAAGAGGGAAAACAACAACAACAACAACAACAACAACAAAAAGTAAATAATGGATTCATTACAGGCTTTTCCTGCCTCTCAATTCTAGGCTTTCCTGCATTTCTTCAGACATATTTGAAAGGAATCTTTACCTGCAGTTCAAGAGTAGACCAACTTACCCAGACCAACTTACCTTCTACCCTAGCCCCTCAAAATCTCGTTGTATGGATCAGAGTACCCATGGATAGCCAGAGGAGTGCTTCTTTCCAGGCCATTTCACTTGTACTTGCTTGATGGATAGTGTGCAGCGTTTGTGCAGTACTAGGTCACACCAGCTTTAGGCAATTTGCACTGTGAGAGCAGAAAGGAGCTGCCTAAACATAAGAAATTATTTGTCCCGTGCAATTTTTTCCAAGCCAATAAAATCTATTTTATTCTTTATTAATTTCTTGGTCACTTTCAAAAAATAATTGAAAATGCAAAATCTATACACTGAGCAGTTAAGAATTAGAAGGCAATGTTGGTCCTCGCAGTGTTAGTAGTTACCACTCATTTGAAAATAATTGCAGCCCAAGATAAAAACCGATTGCAATAGCAAATTTTGTTCAAGAACGCTGTTCTCATTTTGAGGTTACAGTCACTGTCCTCCTCCAGTTTTAGCATCGTTTGGTATTCAAGAACTTGAAATTAAGACAAATGCTGCTGGTTTTGAACTGGGTTTCAGCTGTTAATCATCATGGATGCTGGTGAGATTCTCAGCTCGGATAAGTTAGAGACTGTCTCTTCATTACCTTCCTTATATATCCAAGCCTGGTGTTAGTGTGCAGCTTATCAAGAATTTATTGAGATAACAACTAAAACCTCCTCCATACTGAATCCAAAATTCTGTTGAGTTTAGAGAGAAAAGCAAGAGGACATTACATGTAATTAGCCTGTGGATGAAATCCCTACTGAGATAAGCCTGAATCAAACCCCATATCTGGGCACCCCTAGATGTCGACGGGAAAGTGAGAAGCGAGGCGCAGCCTGGTCTCCTAACCTGGATCCGGTTTCAAATCAGTCTGTACCCCACCCATGTAATGTGCTAAACCAGAGAATTCTAGGCTTTGGGACTGGTAGAAAATTCTTTTGAAACTTTCTTCTCTCATTTTCTTGTATAAACTTGAGTTTTCAGACTAAATTGAAAACATTCACGGAAAGCATGTTTGCCTCAGTTTTCTCATATTTTCACCAGAAAACAGCAAATCCAGTTTTATCTGCAAACAAATAGCGTCAACTTTTTCTCAAAAAATAATAATCACAAACTGGAAAATAATCAGTTTTTGATGCAAAGTCATAATTTTCCGTGGGAAAACCTCCAAATTCCATTTCAGGGCATGTCAGCATTCTAGATGAATAAAACAGATACAGGCAAGCTTTAAACTAGCTCGCTCCGGTACCAGTAACAGTTGAGAACTGGCAGTATAAACTCAACATAGACTACCCACTTCAACAGAAATCAGCTACACGCACAAGCTCCTATTAATACCATGTTGGACAATGGCTCTGAGCCATCTTTTTCTTTGCCTCTGGCCAATATCTTCAGAAAAACATTAATGAACTCGTAATAAAATTAGTTAATCATGTCCCATTCTGTCTTCAGTACCAGATGTTATATGGAGTTGGAGGGAGAACACTGCCAGTGAAGAAAACTTACATTTTTCACCCTGTTGGGGAGCTTTATTGTGCACCTGATCTCTTCTCTGCAGCTTCTTCAGTGCAGAGAATCTGCAGGAGAAATGAACCACCGGTTTTGCTTGCTTTGTAATGAGGAACAGCCACTGTCCCCGTTTTGGGGAACCTGAACCTGACTGATTTGCAGACCATCAGGCAGGAAGTGTGTGAGGAAAGCTGAGAACGGGGCCCAGATCTCCGCCACCTCCCATCACTTAACAACAAAGTGATATTTTTCTCTGTGCAGGAAATTGGATCTCAGTCTTTAGAAGCAAGACAGTCTAGAGAGCAATTGCCTCTCTCCTGGCCAGACATATGCCAGTAAGTGTTGGCATTAGGCACAAAGAGAAAAGGACAAGAGATTTTCCTATTGACCTTTGCAAGCTTTAAAAAGGCTCCCGTTGGTAATGCTAAAGGCAACATACATTGTTGTTCAAAAGAGAAGTCCCTCTAGCAAGTTCCTGATGGATAATAGTGGTGTTTACTTAAGGAAACTGGGTAATCACAAAGGTTATTTTTTATTGGGTGCCATCCTTTTTAGCATCCTCGTACACAGCCGACGTCAATGTGTGTCATTAACAATGACTTGTAAAAGGATACAGCAGTTGCTAAGGAAACCCCTGTTGCACAGGAGCTAAACAAATAACAGCAAATTAAGCAGGGAGCAGAGGCCACAAAGGGCCTGATTCTGCAAATCTTTACCCATGCAGGCAGTCTTAGGCTGCAAAACTGGTCTCTGGACTTTGCCAGTCGATGCTCAACCCCTCGCAGGAGAAAAAGTTTGTAGATGCAGGTTGCTTGTCAGAGACTCCTCAAACTTTTATGCATTCACTAGAGCAGATCAAAGGCAGCCTACAGTAGAAATAGCACATAGCTATTTCTGGCCTCTGAATGTAATTAATTGTCGTTTGAAAGCATCTGTGTAATCTCTGTTGTGATATTAATTTCACTGAGAGATGCTAACAGGAAACATCAATGTACATGGCCTTCAATCCTCCGTTAATCTTCAGGAAGCGTATAGCAGATTAAACACCTTTAAGCATTAACGAGATGTGTCCTTAGGATGTACCCAGGTATCCCTCTGTGTTTCAAAGAGCCTGAGAGATTTTCAGGGAAGGTTGTTCTTGGTGGTAGTTGTTGCTGCTTTGACTTATGGGCTGCATGGGTAGATCAACAGGACCCATTTTTCCAAAGAATTGATACCCCAGCTTTACAAGAGTTCTGCAGAGATGCTTTGAAATCCTTTTGCCTGTGGAAGAGCAACAAGAACATTAGTTCAGCAGAGACTTTCCTCCATGCAAAATCTTGGTTTTTTAGGGGACAGGTAGTTTTCACTTCTCGGTGATTAGACATGATCAACCATGAGAGTCAGTCTTAGAGAAAGACACAACAACGCACAGCCTGTATGCAGCCATGTAACAGCTCCTGGTGGAGAAGGCTCTGCAGCATCTCCAGGTCATTCATCACACACTACAAAACAGCCCCAACAGCCTGCCACAAACGCAGGGCTTGTAACAAAAAGCAGAAAATGATAATTAGAAAGTTATGAAAATGTGTACATCAGATAGGATGGTGTAGCCCTGCAACGGCAGATATTTTTTACTTGCATCCAGGTAAAAATTACAGGATCTTATGACTGCTGGAATTTTAACACCGAAAGAGGCATTTCAATACAAAACCCCACAAAGTTTCTGACAGTGAGGAATAGCCTCAGTCCACTCAAGGGAGTTTAAGTGGTTTATTGAAGTTGTGATTTCAAACTAGTTTAGTTAAAGGGTTGCAAATTGCTGAGTAAACATTGATTCTTCAACTTCAATCAGATTTGTTTCAGTTCAGTTCAAGCCAGGAAGGAGACTATTTAGCCTATGTTGGGATAAGCCACTGCCACCAAAATTAAAGTGACCATTGTGAATTTCTATCAGTTTAAGTTAACCAATGTGAAAGTCAGTAAGTAGGCAGTAAGATCTTTAGAGGAAAGAACTCTCTTTTATACACATTTCCACTGAACCCAGGACAATGGGACCAGGATTACAGGGTGTTACCATGATACAAATGAGACACAGTATTAAGAAAAACAAGTGTTACCATAGAAACAGCTGATAAATGGGCACATGCAAAAAATTTGTCCTTAATTTGCTTGTTTAAATGGGAGGGGAACTATTTTGATCCTGCTTAATGGCAGCTGATCCTTTTTAATTGCATTTTCTTCTACCAAGTCCAATACAGTGTCACAGTTAGAGCAGCAGGATAAAACTCCAGTGATCTGTAGTCTTAGGTCCTGCCACTGGGAAACTGAGGCAAGGATAGATGACTGTGCTAGCTCCCACCAGCTTTTTTGACTTATCCTTACCTCAATTTCACCCATCCAGAAAAGTGACTGTATAGCAGGAAAATGAAAACTAAAAAATGCATGAGGGAAAACTCTTTTGCTCACCTGCTTTGCTTGAATGGGAATAAGATCAAGTCCTATGGTTGCAAAGAATGGGGGTCTTCTTTTCCTGTTTGTCCTTTGCAAGGTGCTAATGCTGATTTTAAGGTCGCAGGAAAAAGAGCTCTGTATTTAGCAAAGCGGAAAAACAGCAGCTAAGTGTGGAGAATCGGAAACCTGATTTGAATAAGAGTAACCAGATTGTAGGAACTTTAAATAGAATGGCAACTAATGTAATTAAAATGAAAAGGTTCAAAGCACATTAAAGGGCATTAATATGCAATAAGGAAATTCTTAACTTGCTATATCTCCAAGTACACAGTCCTGAAGGTGAAAGGAGCAGTGCCTGTAAAAGCCGTTCTTTCAGGGAGGGCATTGGGTTCAGTGCATGAGAAAAGCTCAGTCACAAAAGCCTTCCATGGAAAGTTTAGTTATTGCAGGACATTTAGCATGATAGAGGCTTGATAACAAGTACTAGGCACGCTCAAGTCATGGAGCAGATTCACGTTTGAGCTAAACAAACCTTCATCTTACAGCGTGATGCACATGAGCAAAGTCCTTCAGTCTCTCAAGGTCTGCCAAGGCAGATAAATGTATAAATAGAACAGAGAAAGGGCCACACTGGTTCAGTAGTCCAGTTGCTCTCTTGAGCTCTCTCCTGTAATGGCTGGTACCAGCTGCTTTGAAAGAAAGTGTGTTCTGCAGTGAGCAGCTCTGAAATAACCTACCTTCAGGGAATTTCCTTCCCAGACTCCCTTGTTAGATGTTAGCTTAAGTCCTTATAACAGATTATGCCCCTAAATATAGCTTCATTTCAGCAGTGCATTGTTTTATTTTAGCAGTAGAAATGGAGATGACATTTTTTTGGACTGTGGAACAGCATTAATGGCATCACTATTTAACATTTTTCAAAGCTTTAAAAAACTAAATGAAAAATTCCTATTACATATTATCCTTTCTACATTGAAAGGATTAAAACCAGCTAGTCAACACAAGATCTGTATGTCCTAATTAACTCCTTTTCTTGTAGCTTTAAATGATTCATTTAAGCTCCCTGCATAAATAGATATTTTACCTAGTAGAACTGGAACTTTGCCATAGATACCACTCCAAGCAGGATTATACCTCTGGGCATCAAAGTAGCTGGGCAAATACAAACTTTTTGATTTCAGCTCCACAAAGATAGCGACAAACGCTTAGAAGAGGAACAGAAAACAGGAGTTGGTAGACCGCAAATTCTCCTTGTTGGGACAGAAATATTTCTGTTTGGAGGTGTCATAGTCACCTCTGGATGGGGAGTCAAAGACCACACGCACTCACTCATACCTACATACCGGCTCCAAATACTCTCACAGGAACTGTTCCCAAACATATGGTTAACAGATTAGGTTACCTACAGTAACTGCCATATGCCAGATCCCGCAGATTAAAGACTTGCATTTCTCTTGTGTGGTGACAATGCAGCTTGTTCTCCTGAAGGAATCCTCATGTCCCTCCTCAGACTGTGGTCCAGGGAAGGCTGTTAGACAGTTTTTTGGACCTTGCATTCATCAAGAGCTGCTGGGACACACTGTTTTAACTAGAGGGACATAGTTCTCGAATTTTAAAGGAGTGCCACTAACAGTGTACCTCTTAAATATTTGGTTTCTGTGATCTCCTTTTTTGCCTTTTGAAAGGAAGTCTTAAAAAAACCCAAAAACTCAGTTTCCAGTCTCAGTGGAAGTTGTTTCCTACTAAGATAAATAAACAGATGTGAGACTAGAAAACATATACCCATTTCTAGTTACATCCTAGGTATTTATGTTGTTGCAGCATAACAAACCCTCCAGTTTTAATCCCACACAATAGAAGATGGTCCTCCTAGGGATAATATTTAGGCAGGAACCACAAGAGTCCATCCACAGCTTCTTAAAAATAATAGGCCCATGGTTGAATTCTCTGCTCTGGGATTTGCAAGTGTCTTTACAGTCTCTGTTGGAGAACAGTTTTCTCCAGAAAGGACAGCAATTCCCAAACTAGAAAATATCTTCTTGCTACGGCAGGGAAATTTATCCCTCCTCTTCCCCTCGGTGTTGATTCCTTTACTGGGGCTTTCGCCAAATCTGAATGGGACAGGAAAAACAGAGAAGCTGTCCTCAGTGAGGGGGAGAAGGGGCCCAGACACAGTGCCATGGCGGATGTCACGAGTAGGAAAAATGAGGGATGTGTCTCAGCTTTAATTAACAACAACGAATCAGCAACAACGGGTGAGATCTTTGGCTGATGTACATCCATGGAGCTAAGTCAGCGAGTGGACCCAAAGGCATGACACCACATACGCTGCTATTTTTGTTGTATCTGCCTCTGGCCTTCTGCATAGTTTTTAGCACTTAAACTGATTTTCTACTTCTCTTAACTTGCCTACTAAATCACACAGGTTCCTCCTATTTTATTATGTAACTTCATTGTCTTGAAGCAAGAGTTGAATCCCAATGATTTTCGTTCTCCTTCCAGCTGCTATTTGCTATTCTATTAAGGGAAAGCCAAAACCCAAACACAACCCAGATGCTAATGTGAATTCTAGAGACTCTGGTAGGATTCAGTATTACAGTTTTTAGCTGAGAAACCAGAATATTCTGAATCCAATGATGGAAATGTAACTGAAACCATTTCCAAAGGGAGGCACAATAATGCTAAGAGAGTGGATAACTAGGAAGTTTTTATAATTGCATCAATTACAGATATGACCACACTCCATTTTGCATTTGAAAGGAAGTGAAATAGATGCTCTGGGTTTGAATATCATCACATATTGGCGTTATTACTTGATATGAAAGAAATCTTTGGCCCTGAAGGCTTTACAAAAGCCTCTTCTGGGTTTGTCGGGGCATGAAATGAAGTTCCTGCTGATTCTAAGTGTATCTTTCGTAGCCCGACATGTAAGGGTACAACACTGGCTGGTCTGAAAATGAAGCTGACACCACACTTCTCAGTGTCATATAAAGGAATGACCTTCTGGATTTCACAGAAACTACTGAGATTTCAAAGGGAATTTGCTTCTAATTAGAACCCCAGAGCAGAAGTAGGAAACTTATGCAACAAAGTAATTAAACCAAATTCCTCTCAGTCCCTCTGCGCCTTATGTCCCGTCAGGCAGGAGCTTCCATTTTAACAAGCCATGTTTGTCAGCCAGGGTCTCGTGGTGGGTAACGTCATGAGAGTCAATGGGTCTGTGTTTGTTCATGCCAGCTGAGAATGTGTCTAGGTGACACCAGAGGGTGAAGTACCCAGGCTGGAATAGAAAGCAAGGCAGAACATGTCAGTGGCATAGAAAAAATTGGAATGTTAAGTCTTAATTGTGACATGTAAATTATATGTCATTAAGCTTATGAGGTCTCTGTATTGAATCCTCAGTGGGACTGGAATACTTGCACAAACTCAGGGTACTACTCATCAGGTGGAAAATAGGTTCATCAGGCTCAGAGTTTTTTAAGTATGATACAATTATGCCTTGAATTAGCCCACTCCCTTCCAATGACCTTTCTTGCAGCATATTTTGGATATTAAGAAGAGCTGGATCTGGGGCAGAGCAGTTCATCCCTCAAGCCAGGAAGCTGAGATGCAGCCAACTCAGAGGAACTTTTTTTGTTGGGTTTTTTTTTTTTCTTGACTCTGTGTGTTGCCAAAAGATTAGAAATGACAATCATCAACAAGAACGAGAGCCAGGGTAGGACAGGGCTGCCTGCAATAACAGAGGGAGCCCCTCTGACAGCACTGGAAATGCTCCTTCAGGGTTCACGGAGGCCAAGGGGTTCTCAACCCTTTTCATAGGGTGGATGATGTTTTAATACTGAGATTCTCTGCTGAGAACATGATCCCACGGACCCCACCTCTCCTTTCACTGGAAAGAGAGAGAGCTTCAGCAGTTGCTTACGTGGGAAGTGACGGTAATGGGAGAGAATTGAATGTAGCTTTAGCTGCCTTTAAATGATTTAACAGCTGGATATAAGGAGATGTGACTGCCACTAAAGTTGTTCCATTGGTTTTAGGAGCTGGACTGGCTTCCAAGCAATTGAGCCAATTTAAGAGATTATATAAGGTGTCTTGTGGGAACCCCAGATATGAGTGCCAGTCTGGGACAGTTATCTTCTTAAGGCCCCTTTGAGAAAGGGAGGTACAGCCAGCCCCATCACGCACCCAGGGAAGGGAGCAGGTGATTTTAAGATGCCTTTGATGACATTGACATTGTCATGTTCACACTTTGCTTTCATTTGGTCTGCTGGGGAGACACTCTGGCAGAAATACCATTAAACTTTCGGTAGCACCACAGGCCACAGTGAAACGGAATAGTGGCCTAGGTAGCCTTTTCTTCTAATCATGGCCTTTCTTATATAAACTAGTAGACCCAAAACGGCATGAAACCCTTCTTGTTAGTATGCATTTTAAGTAGGTAGAGCCTTCAACCAAAGGCCTGAGAAGAATGTGTGCTAGCCCAAAATAAATCTGCTGGGTGTTCCTTGGGGCAAGAAGTTTTGGAAGGCCTGGTAGTGAATGAGTTCAGTAGAAACACTTCTGGAACAAGTGTACCCAAAAGCACAGAGGGAAAAAGCCATGAAACTTCAGTTTTCATAGAAACCTGACTTCTTCCTTCAGCAAAGTATCTTTGCATTTCTTGCATTTCCCTCTGACAAACTCCAGCTCTGTCCATTCCTTCCGGTGTGGGTAATCACAGAGCTTTGTGTTATGCTTCAGAGTTCAGAAATCTTTGTCCTTGTCTAAACTTTGCGCTACTGGCCTTGTTTATGAGCTGTCTGGAAAGGATCTGTGAATCAATGGAGCATTGTTCAATAAATAATAAAAGTCAGACACAAATAGGTTTCTTTTTATACGAGGCTTTTCCCATAGGAGATAGTATATAAAAAATTCTGATGTGTAAGAAGATGGTTTCTTCCTCTATGGAATATAATTTAAACTCATCAAATTAATTACCACTTTGACATACTGTCACTTGAAGTACTTTGTAACATCACACGTGAAACATAAAGTCGCTTTGTAAGACGGGACCTTGTTGTGATTTAGATTCTTTTATTATCATGCTGGAGGAAGCTGTAATTAATTTCTGTCAGTGTGATATATAAGTGGCACTTTGCTTCATGTTTAATACAAAAGAATTAAACAGGCCTTTCTGGCCCACCTCACTTGTGTTGAGAATCAGATTTGTCTTATGTCTTTCATCCTACTCTCAGTTTATCATACATATTGTAGTGCTAGACCAAGATGTGATGTCTGTCTCATTTAAAATGCCTACACAGTGGTCAGGGTTAATGTAGCAGATGTTCAGATTTTATTCATACTTGCACAAGACCCAGAGTAGATAGTCCTGCTCCATAATCACTCTGTTTTCCTCTGGTCAGTAACACTTGGTTTCATCATCACTGAAAACACAGTTGTTGATACCAGAGGTACACGGAAGGCATTTCATGATAAAGAGAATCAAGCCTCTAAACTTTCTGAAATCCTGTTACTAAGCAGTGCAAGTGGTGACAAAACCATTTGCTCTTCTTGTTCCAGGCAATTCCTGATTTTTTAATAAAATATGTCCCTTTTTGAATCAAAGTATAAAATTGCAGCCTGTGCTCTGGTACTACTGCTTTTTCTGTACTTCCCTGAGTCAGCCAGTACCCACTGCACATACCCATCAGCCTCAACCTCTTCATTAGTTCTTCTGTTTGAAAGATACAATGATCAGGCATGAAAAAAAGGCTTAAGATAACACAGTATGATCTCTTGGAATATAAGATAAGTGATATTAGTAATGAAAAGTTCCATAAATCATCTTTATCTGCACAGCTGGATGGGACTTAAAAGGAACCGGGTCAAAAAGACAAGTACATGTCTTCACCTTTGCATTAGTCAAAATGCCTAAGGCCAGACTGTAGCTTCACCTGACACGGCTTTCATCATGTTGCCTTGCAGAGCTCATCTTGTTAGAAATGCTCTTACAGTTCTACAGTATTACTACCCCTCGTTGCAAACAACAATATGTCACTGGACTCCTACTTTGTCTGCCAAGACTGTCTGTTTATGTCTAAACTTTAGTGGCAATTGAAAGCTCAGGAGTCTGTCTTTGCTGGCAGTTTGTCTTGCCATAACTCTGTCTCTGTGTGTCCATTTTATGTTTAGGAGGAGCTAAACTGAGCCTATCTGCAGGAGGACATGACGTGACGATGCTCACTCCAACTGCTCATAACCACAAGTTGAATTTGGGGACCTTTGCAAAGGTGTTGCTGAGGCTTTTCCACTCAGGGATAGCAGCTGAGCCACCCCAGAACCAGATCTGAAGGTGAGCACCAGGTAAGCAATGAGGCTAGGGAGCAAGTTTGACCTCAAGCCTGTCTCGGAGGCAATTCCAGACAGCAGGGCTTCATAGCCTGGGTGATGTGAGGATAGATATGGCTAAATCTGGGCATGTCTGTAAATCCATGTGACAGATAAATCCCACCTGGAGCTTTGGGTTGTTATTTTCATGAAAAGAATCTCTTTCAAGGATGTGCTGGATTCTTAAGGTTAATGTGGGAAGCAGAATAAAATAGCTGGTTGAAAAACCACTGTGTCCTAACCCAAAGGCCGGTGAAATCTGGGGAACGATTCTTCTTCATTTCAGTGAAGTTTGGATTTGGCCATCACCTTCCCTATGGCTGGGAGAGAAGTGGAGAGTAAACACAAATGAGAAGTGGGCAACCAAGTATGTAACTTCTGTTTGTGATTGACCAGTGAATAAGCCCTCTGTTTGTTCAGGATGTTCAGTGGCCGGATCCACACGTCCAGTCTTGTTTAGATCGCTCTCACAGGAAGGCAACTGCATATTTGTGGCAGGCTTTAGTTGGGAAAACTTCAGTGAAGCCTGTAAGTATCTGTTCTGCTCTACCACCATCACCACCAAAAACCATCTGGTATTTTAACAAGCTTGCACTGCAGATTTCCATATCTCCAGAATAAAACTGCATCCATGGTGGGGGGAAGGAGGAAAAGGAGTCTTAAACCAAAGCATTCGGGAAACCACAAAAAGGAGGCTCTGTGGCTAACATCTATCTTCTCAACCCAAGCTGGATACACTGGATTAGAAAGTCTTGCTCAAAGTGCAGAAATTGGAAACAGCCTGTACTGACAGCTTCCCCGCAGGGTCTGCCAACGACAGAGAACAGCCCCTATTTCCAGCACTGCACTAAGGAGGACAGGGTTGACTGGTGAGGTGCTGAGCGCTTTAATGCACATGAGCATCGGGATGAATCAGGGACAGGAAACGAGTTGCCATATGGGGCTTCCTTTAAGGGAAAGCCGGGGCAGATTCTCATCACACCTCTGGTCTAATGCAGGGCCAGCCGAAGTCAGTGGGCTTCAGTGGATGAGGCCTTGACCACAATGGGCTTTGAATTGCATTTCCAGAAGGATTTGCAGAAGTGTAGCTCCAACAATTTCAGCCCTGTGTCTTCCTAAATGAGTAGAAAATCAGGCCTAATGATGGAAACTTTTCTAAGCAACCTGATACTCCAGAGCCTCCTAAACACAGAAGTAGAGGGATAATAATGGTAATAAAATAAGAGCCATCCTAAAGGCATGATCCAAACTGTTACCAGTTTCATCCAGTCTTTTCTGTCTGCTGGTCACCCTGGATGACTGTAATTCCTTTTAAAAAGGGAATGTACCTAGAAAGTACCTTTTTTTGTGGTGACCACAAGAAACATTTGCAAAGGAATGTGAAAATTTTCTGGGTATGTTACACACCCCAAGTTCTAGGTAAGTTGCTCAAATAAAGTGTCACTTCATGAGAGGAGCGCACTAAGGTATGGCTGAGATTTGCCACATTTGAGGGCTCTCTGTAACCCACGTGATGCTTACAGCACATGAGAAATGGCTCTGTTTCAGAGCAATAGAAGATGGCTCCAAGAAGCACTTCCATGCTTCTCTATCTCATCCAGGATTGTATGTTTAATTGATCCATCTTCATTAAGTATTTTGAGATCCTCAGAGTTACACAGCAGTACCTTATTTACGTTCTCATTAAGGAAAGCAGATGAAGTGAAGGAAGAAAAGAGAATGTGAAAGACAGCATCAAAGAGAAAGGAAAGGAGGTTCTTTGCAGAATGTTTTCTCAGGTGTAAGACTGAGAAAGGGTAAGACTGTTTCTAGCCAAAGACTTCAAAGGCAGGGAGCCCCCTCCCCAAGCTGTTGGGCTGGTTGGGTTTGGTTAGGCTTGGCTCAGCAGCTGAGGAGTGACTCAGAGTGACGGGGAGCAATGTTTTTCATGTGTAATCCGGAATGGGTAGAAGCCTTTGTTTGGGAACCTTTGCAACTCCCTAAGTGAGTTCATACCAGTGAGGTCAGCGGATAAAACATAACGGAGACAGGTGAAGAAATCACCCTGGCTTTTTAACACTTGTGTTTTTAAATACTTCTTCAGTACTGCTTGGATTAGTCCTGTGCTGTGTCTGTTCTCAGCTTGGTTCTCTTACCAGCAAGAGGACGCTGAATGCAATCAAATGGTCTTGTGGTTACAGAGCTAGCTAATCCAGGACCCTTTTCTTCCACAGACATCCTGCATGACTCGAGTCCTTCCACCTTAGACCCTCATTTGTAAAATGACAACACCTGCAGTGTCCCTGGAGAAGTGACTTGCCTGGGTGTCTGCAGTCCCCAGCCTTGTGCTGATTTCACAGAGCCTTCATAAGTTACTTAAGAACAAAGAATAAATAACAGTATGTTGCTCAATAGTTACGCCCCACAAATGTACATGGTTAGGAAGAGAATTTCTCTCCCACATGCAACAGAGCAAGATTGTTTGGTTTGTGCAGGAGATTGTATGACACAGCTTCTCCATGAGCAGCGAAAAGAAATATAGTGACACAAGAGATCTCCTCCTTATCCCTACGTCCCTTTGACTAAGGGACAGGGACCAAAGGCACTTGGAGGGAGATAAGGAATTTTTAAGCATGGGGCTGCAATTTGGAGCACTTTGAAGTTGCATGGGCTAATGAAGAGAACAGTTTGTCCTGGAAAATGGGAAGTCGGGGTGGGACCGCTGGCTCTAGATGACCTGTTGTGTAGCACTGGCTAATTTGCCCATTGTCTCTCCGGTCTATTTAAATCTGAAGCTCTTGGGGGCACCATATGTATTTACACAATGGGGCCATGATTTCCATAGCGCTTGTGCTAATTATCCAACACAAATAATTAATGGATGGAACAAGTTCTGGCTCCAGGGTTGAGCTTCTAACCACCTGCCCTGCTTATGACTTTAGGCCAATTTGATTGCAGCAGAGTGAACACAATGCCGTGAAGAAAACCCAGCAAATGATTCAACTTTTTTTCTAAATATAGAGGCTAAACATCCAGTAATCCTAAACCGCATCAGCCCTTTCCTTCACCTAGGCTGGCTGCATCCTCCTATAACTGCTAAATGCAAATAGTTGAATGAAACACCAAAACCTTAATGCTGTTAACCACTGCTGGATATTACTGTGTTGCAAGAATAAGAGCAGCAGCAGCAAGCTCTTGGATCGATGCCATTACTTTATTACTTATTACTTATTTTTATATAGCCTTTGGCATGGCAAGAAGTCCTTCTTTAATTATAAACAGGAATGAAGAAGCCACAAGAGGAAATCATACAGTATTGTAGCCGGATAACTGGTACTGCACTGATTACACAGGGGCTCTTATCAAAGCTGACACAGTGCTGGGGCTGTGCAGATATTGTGCTGGAAGCCACAGGCTGTGCGTGGGAGAGAGCCTCGAAGCGGACGTAAGAGCAGTGTAATTCTGCTGAATTGAATTCTCCATGGAGAACTTTTTTGTTTCCTTTTTCTCTCTTTCTCCCTCTCTCCCCCTGCATTAAGGAAATAGGAGAAAAGTAAAGACAAGTCCTGGGAGACGAAGAAATAAGATAAATGTGTAACCTTTTCACTTCTCCTTTCAACATGTTGGGGGCTGGGGGGGAGGAGAAACCTCCGTTTGACACAGAGATGAGCTATGGATAACGACAGTTGTTTGTGGAACCATGAGAAAACTCTTGAATCCCATTTAAGTCTCTCCCAAGAAGTGAATAACTACTGTTTGTTTATCTTGCCAAAGCCTTTTCAGTTTTCTGGAAGGACTGTCAGCCCCACCTTCTCTGTAGGCTCTGAGGATCCTGTCCGTAGTAGTTTCAGCTTCTGTCACTCTACCCCGGTCTGCGCTGTCCTCTGTGCTCAGCCTCGCTGGTATGTAAGGCTGCTCTGAGCACTCCCGCATGATCTCAGAACAAGTTTGCCTGAGACTCAACAAGAAGTCACCAAAGGGCTGCTGGAGCAGAGGCCATAAATCTGAGTTTTTAAATTGTTCCTCTACCACCAGTCTGCTGTGAGACCATGGGAAGATTCCTTCTGCTGTTTTGGATGCCATCCTGTCCATGGGTAGATTCATCTCTAGGGAGAAGAACAGCACAAGGCTGTGTCTGTCCCCTTTCAGCCCTGCTTTAGATGGAGCTTCTGCTGGGCACTGCCAATGCTCAAGCTCTCTGCACTGCACGGTAGGGATTGTGCTTTTAACAAAGGTAATGTTGGCCTGGTCAAACCTTTGACTGCACCAAAACAGGGATACTATGGATGAGTCTTCCGTCCTGCTATTCCCTCGCAGAGCAGAAGGCAGCTGTAAAAGTGCTAGTTTCGGTCCCATAGCTGATAAAACCCTTTCTATCATTTCAGGCTATAAAGTATCTAAATTGAAAGTCATGGGAGGTTTGTACACACACATGCTCAGGGCTTTAGGCCAGGCTGCCTCAAGTAACTGTTCTCCAAATGTGACCAATGATTTTTTTTTTTGGTTGAGATCTTCCCGTTTGGTCAGATGTGGCCCTGTCTCTGTAGATTTAAACTCTTGCAATGATCTTATAGCAAATCCTGTGGACAGCTACAGATTTTCAGAAGGATGTTTATTTTGTGGGGTTCTATATTAGCAAAAAGAAGCCTATTGAGCTTCATTGTCTTGTTTTTCCCCTCAGTTCCCACTCTTGATTATTCTTCCAGCCAACACTCATTGAAGGCCCATAAATAATCGTGTCAGAGCTGCAGACATCTTCCAACCCTTTTAATTTTTTTCCAAAAGCCCCAGATACCATCTGTGCTGACTGAAGCCAAGCACTGTGGAGGGTTGGTGAACTTGAAGCTTTCATTGCCTACAATCTATAAAGGAATAGAAAGCCAGAACATATTTTTATTGTGCCCAAAGGGGATTCAGATCAAGGGGTTTGGATGAACTTCCTTGTCTTTCTTTGCTCCAAGTACTCCTTTCTTAAAACAAAGTAGATAATTTACTAGTGATTTGGGTGATAATGTGGAGCCAAATTCTTGGTGGTTTCCTTCAGTTAGTTCCCTCTGCAGAGAACTATGTTCTGGTGACATTTCAGCACTATGAAATAGAGTCACGGACAGATCCTGCTGAAAGCAACTACTCACAGTGCTGTACCTGGGGATTACATCTGCTCAGGAGGACTGTCAGGTCATTGGATTGAACATAAATGCCAGGTAGGAGAAAATCCTCCTGAAATTTAATGTGACGGCGGATAAGGGATCAATCACCTGATTAACAATGGGAAGATTTCAACAGCTTAGTTCTTTCTCCAAATCATTAAGAAGACATTAGTTCCATTATTTTTTCCTTCTCATTCCTGCATCCTCTTATCTTTAGCATGGGGATAAGGCAAGGACAGGCAGACATTCTCCTGTAGTGAGCAGAGTAAAAAGAACAAACTGGACACAGAACAAAGATAAATTTCCATCACACATCCCAACACATCTAGCTCTGGCGCGACACTGGGATGAAGGAAATCTGTTTCATTTCTAAAAATGTTCAGAAGCATTTTGTCCAGAGGTTGAAGCACAAATTCCACTAGAAAGACAGGAGGGCACGGCCACCTAGGCAGGACCAACGTCTCCGTTAGGAAATTTGCTGAGCCCGAGCCATGGCAGTATCAGTAGAGAACTCCAACTCGAGGATCAATGTAATGTCTCAACAGACCAGAGCAGTGCGTACGTGCATTTACCTAAATACTAAAACAAGTGTCCTATAAGAAAATTCTCTCCAGGATGTTCTTTACCAACATACCCTGTTATGAAATTTTCCTCCTTCACTTACATTAGTCAGGTCTGTTAGCCATGTATCTATCACACTTCAGCACGTCTTGTGCTCCCTGTGCAAAATAGTAATTTATAGTCTCACAAGGTGCAGAGAAAAGTCTACCAGGTTCAGAATTTTGCATTTTATTATTTTTACTTTTATTACAGAAATAAAAATTGAGCCTGAGTTGCAGTTCCCAGTTTACCTGCCCTCTGGCCCTTTAAATTGAGGTGGGAAAGGAAGAAAGTGTGTTTCTGCTACGGTAGCTGTTTGCCACCTGGTTCCTATAGGCTTATGTCCCTTCTAACTGGTAAGTTTGGGGTGTCTCTGGTATTTTTTATGACTGCTCTTCTTTTTATTCTAAAGAAGAGGGTAGGCCCTCAAAAGTAACTGTTTGGAGTGGTTTTGAGTGATATGCACAGCTCTGCGTAAGGTTTTCAGATGCATCTGATTTCCTATGTGTTTGTGACACTGGGTGGTTTGATTCACTTAAGGAAAAAGATGATTTCCAAAAGAATTTGTTTATGGTTTTTCTTTGGCTGTCCTGTTGTTGTGAAGGACTCTCGGGCCCCAGAATGGCTGGGTAGTGCTTCTGTTGCTTGTTGCCTTGTCTGGGATCTGGTATAATTTAGCCCTGAGCTCAGGTGGGATCTCCAAGAACTGTTATAATACATTTTTCTCTTGAACAGCTCAAACTGTGAATAGACAAAACAAACAAAGGAAAGGTGGGAAAAACGGGGGCACAAAAAATATTATAACTGGTCCAAGGTTGTGCAGTGCAGTTAGAAATAGGCCATGTATCTCTAATACTCAGCTTAATGCCTTGCCCATTTACCCGTGTCTTGCTCCATCCTCATCCATGGGATGATGCCATGGGCTCCATCTATGCATAACACAGACAAATCCAGCTGAGGAGGGGCAAAACCCGCTGCTCACCTCTGAGATCCCTTGGCATTGAAGAAGAATGGCAAAGGCTATATTTGACTAACTTTCTGTATTTTTGATTTTATTGTTTTGCCAGGAGATTTCTGATAACGGACTAATTTTATTAGTTCTATAAAAGAAAACTCTCAAGTCCCCAGTGTAAGGACCAGCACATCTTTTAAACTGCTGAACCAAACACAGGCCCAGATATTAAAGTGTGTAGCTGAAACTGGGGAAAAAGGGGAAAATGGCAATGTGAAAAGGGACTGTCCCCTAACAGGTGGAAACTGAGGCAAATGATCTTCCAGACCTGACCCTGCAAACAATCACGTGTGCTTAATTTTAAGCATGAGTGGTTCCTTAAAGTCTGTGATTTAAAGGATTGCTTGTGCTTAAAATTAAACACGCATGTATGGATATGGGGAACTGGATCTTCAATCTTTCTGTGTGTGAATTGGCCACTTCTAACTTGGAAGCATCTCCATGCTCCTGTAACTTTATCGCGTAGTAAATACCAAAATAATCTTATCAGCAGTTTCTGGGGGGTTGTATAGCACCTAGCACAACAGATCCCTGCAGTTATCTGGGGCCTCTGCTATGCTAGTACAGGAAAAAATGAGCATTTAAGCTGTGCTGTTTCCATCCTTGTCATCTACCTGCACCTCTGGGGTCTCCAAAGTTTCATTTTTTAGGATCTGCTTCAGCCGAGGGGCAGCAACTTAGTCTCACCACATTTTATTCATCTACCCTGAAAGGGCTTTACTTTAAAACCCTCCCATTCTGTCACTTCTATTGTTTTTGTGTAATGTAAGTAGTTGCATTGGGTCTGCTTTGAGGCTGGGAATAGTGATTCTATGCAATATTGAGAACAAGTTTCTTCTACCGGTTAAGATGTGCTAGCAAGGAGGAGGACATTGGCACTTGGCAGAAAATAATACTCCTCTCAACCCCCAGTTATTAAAAATGGGTCTCAAGTTGAAGCATGAGGGTTTTATGTTCTCTTTTAAACCCTTGCCTGGCTTAAAACTGCATATTCTTTATCTTTATTCATGTCTGAGCTCTTTTTAAAAATCCTCCTACGTGTCTTCAACAATATCTTGGAATAATGAGTCCCACTGTCTAATTATGAAATATTTTTTCTCTCAAAGCTTTTTTTAAATCATGAAAAGTGAAGAAGTTACGATCCAACCCCACAGTACCTCTGCAGCAAGAACTCCAAACTCTGCTCTGAGTTGGGTTGCACGTGATCAGTATCATCCTCGCTCAGCAGCTTATCACCAGCTGCTCTTTTACAGAAACCAGAGATAGAAACACTGCACTGGGCACTTGAATAAAATCAGGGAGTCGCATCACCTACCCTGAACACTCGCTTTAAGTGCCATGTGGTGCAGTTTAACTATTTCTGGAGAACAGCTCTGAAGTGACTGCATCTTGTGTGCCAGGCGTGTGATTGTAGCAAGTTAGCATACTGTAGTTTTTGCCATTTCTCGAGTCAGGCAATGGCATGTGATTTATCAGCAGGAACCGCGTTACCAGCATGTCTTCCAAATTAAAGAGAAAATGTTCCATCCTGCCTCATTTAAGCCAGGGAAAGGGGAGCCTGTTTTCCTTGCAGCTTTCTCCATCAGCTAGCCTCTATGTCACTGAATAAATTTACCTACCTCTGGATTTGTCTTGCCCAGCTTTATTGTAGATATCAACCTTTCAGAGTGAGCAGAGACTCAGCCTCTCCAACGCTGTTGGAGACTTTTCCTGTTTCTGCTGCTCTTGGACCACAGACTGCCCACGCCCAGCAAGGGGAGATGTTGCAGTAGCCTGGGGTGTGGAGGAGGGAATGGGAGAGGACATGGAGCAATTCGGAGGTGTCAGCACTGGGAGCTGGAGTCAGGCTGGGCTTTTTTCTTTCTTGAGAGAATTTCAGGAGCTGCAATAGCAGCTGGGGATGAGTCCATCACTCTGGACCACGGATTGTGATTTGTACCCTGAGGACAACAAATGCTCTCTGTGCCTTTCTCTGTTGTTCAAGTGATGCAGAACAAAGCAGCAGCAGCAACTTGGGCTTGGGTGTCATCTCTTTCCATCTGACACAGGCTCTCTGTTAGGGCTTACTTCTTTTTTTTTCCCAATGGCCTTCTTGGTTTCTTTCCAATCTACCAGCATCAGTACAGATATAGTGATGGGTTTGGGTCCCCAAATTCATCTTTTTCTCCAGTCTTATTTTCCAAGGAGATGGTGGGCCTGGAAAACATGACACAGTCATCGTTGGCGAGGTTTAGAGCTTGAACTGAAGCTTGCAATCCACTCTCCCTGCTCCCGCACAGTGGGATGCTGTGAAACTCAGCAATGTTGGTAGTGCCTAACAAGCAGAAATCGGCCATGCTGCAGGGAGGGTTGTGTGGCGAGGGTTTTATGTAACGTGGGAGAATAGGGGAACCCAGTGTCTGAGAAGGGAAAATTGCTTATTCCATAATGACTGTTCCGCTGCCTAGTACAGAGTGGAATAATTAGGGTTTCTTTTCTCTTTAATTAGAAAATGGCAAACATAGATTAATCAATTACAAATGCCTCTTTATACTGCAGTGCACTGCAATTAACATTACTTAAATGTGTTAACAAAGTAGGAGGCCTGTATTTGTAAAGCAACTTCTTAGTCCTTTTTCTTTCCCCGTTTTCCCGGCTCCCAACATGTTTGAACCCTTTCCGTTTTCCCTTTCTGCTCTCACCCCTGCTCCTTCTGCAGAGATTTAACAGTTCTAGATGAGATTTTTAAACCATTATATGCCGCATAGAGTTAGTGGAACTGCTCTTTCCAAAAAAACCCTTTTGGCCGGGCTTGGAGGGCTGGAGGAATTAACTGAGGGGAAGAAGTGGAGTCGGCATATTCACTGGGGTCGCACACTACAATAGCAGAGTAAAATCCAGGAAATACAATAACTTGATTCATTACTTGTTTCTTATGCTGCTGCCAAAAGCGTGATTAAGTCACAAAGAGTTCGATTAGGGACACTTGGTAACAAAACCTCAGCTCCATTGACATGGTCTATTTTCAGAGTACATCTAGTGCTTGTGCTCGCCGCTACAGGCCTCTTCCTCATTCGGCATTTAATAGCCTCCACCACCGAACAAAAGTAGCGGAGGACCGAATAGGGGAGAGCGACGGGAAGGTTGTGGGGGAGGAAGCCGCTTGCATTCAAGTGCACAAATAATGAAGCAGCAGCAGCAAAAGAGGGAAGGCAGGGTGGTCCGGAGGCTGGCACCCAGGGTGCCTGGGTCCTGCTCTGCACCCTGGCGCTGCCTGCGCCGTTCGCCTCTGCCCGGGTGCTCACCTGTGCCTCAGGCCGGAGGAGGGCTGGAGAAGTGCCTGTGTCTCCATCCATTGCTGCCATCTATTGGGAGGAATCGGCTCGCTCTCCCCATGATTCCCCGGCGGAGCCGCATTTCGGGAAGAGCATGGGACTTCCAGCCCCAGCTGCTGTGAGCGTGGAGGTATTCCTGGGCCGTGACCGCCTTGATGTGGGTTCTTCAGCCTGGAGGGGTCTGGGCATACCCTTTCTACACACGTTGCTTTCCTTGTGTCTTTGTGGATTGTGTGGTAGCCTCCAATCGCCCTCCTGGGCTCCCAAGTGTTGGCGGCACGGTTCAGGCTGAGGCAGCAACAGCGTTGCTTGCTAATACTCGGGTTTGTGGTGTAATGGTGGGTTTACACCGAAATGAATGGCCCTGTGATTGTAACAAGTATTGGATGGATAGAAGCTATTTGGAAGCAAGCAATCTTAAATTTGGATGCCCCAAAAAATCTGCTCCCTTGCACTGGTTCTGCATAGCAATTTTGGATGGGTTTTGTAAAAAACTTGGTGGCTGGAAAGAAGCCTGTGGTCTCTGGAGAGGGAGAGCCATGTGTTCACATGGTGCATGTGCTGCTCTCCTAGCAGAACGGTGTGCCCCGGCCGGGAGGTTTACAACAGTAGGAAGCAACTATCAGGTTTCTGTAGGTGCTTGTCTGCTCCTTTCTTCTCTACTGTAATTTAAAGACACTTAGCACCTTGGATCTACCCCAAGATGAAATAGGTAGAGCAGGGAATGATATCGCTCACATGTCCATCACAACACGAAGCTAATGGAAAAACAGGTTTTGCTGTTAGGTCACGTCTTTGTCCAGGTGAAGACTAAGGCACAGTTCAGCGTTTTCTGCCCTGCCTAGTGGGTACTGCCGATGTGATGTAGCATATTGCTTTGTTTTGCAATGATCCCTCTGGTTCAAGTAGGTGGAAGGGGAGTTTATGCAAACACAAGCCTCCCCATCTTGCCAAGATCATCCCCCTTCTCCGAGAGGTGGTCCCAGTTGTCTCCCTTAGATCGGCAACAGGTTGTCCCCTTTTGTACTGCCCTTGGTTATGGCTGGTTGCAAGATGCTGTCTTTTAGGGGGTGATGGGCACTGCATCAAATGAAACAGATGCTCCTTCCCAGCAAAATCTCTCAGGGACTAGCCAAATATAGCAGCAGCGTTCTGCTCTCTTGCAAAGCAGCTCCATTCAAATTCACAGCTGGTGTGTTTCTACCTCCCATATCGCCGTGCAGCTCCTCCAAGCCCCTCTCGCTTCTGCCTGAAGGATGTGTACTGAGGTTGCTGCTCTGCCAGCATCTGAGGAATGGGCTGTTCAGCTCCAGCCACACTTCGTTTGAAGGGGAGAGGGCAGTATGTCATGCAGCGTATATGCATCGCTTGGCTCCGTTAAGAAACATCTCATAAAACAGAAGTCATTTCTCAGAGAGTTCGTTGTATGCCACCTGTGTTTTGTTCTCTTGGCACATTTCCATAAGACCTTAGATAAAAACAAAAAGGGCTTTTATGTTTTATTTCAAAAATGTCTAGAACTGAGAGGTGAAAAAGACTCCATCTTTAATACAGCACACATGCACTGCTGAGTGACCTGACTGCAAAAATCTGCCCTACCCAAGAGGGAGAACACCTGCAGCTGTGTACGGAGAGATCTTTCCTACTGTGGGTGTCTTCTGGTGAAGGATGTAGACTCTCCAGACCCCAAAAGTTGGTAGAAAGCAGGAGCCTCTGTGCTATGCTGCAAGCCTGGCCCTTAGGAAGCGGTTGGTTTCCACCTGATAATAAAGCTAAGCGTGCACCGAGCTACCTGCTGAACTGGGCCCCCAAGGAAGGAGCCCCACTGGCTTTCTATATAGTTTTCTTTTTTTAACGAGCCAATATATGCTAAGTTTGAGATGTAGCTGATTAGGGTGCTAGCTATCAAGTATGTGCTTTCAATTTGGGATGTTGCTGGCCATCCTCCCGGGAAAGATGCTTTGAACTGAAGCAGCGGTATGTGGCTCACCACAGCTCTGCTGACACAAGAGTCGAGGAGCCTTTGAGAGAAGAGGGAGAGAGCAGAGCTGCCTCCTTGCTCCTTTCATGCCGTTATGTTGTGAGGAAGCAGGGACCACAGAAACACGCTGGGTGGGAGGCTAAAGAGCTGTCTCTCCTCCCAGATACTGGCTGGCTTGGAACAAAGTACGTGTGGGAGGGGTTGCATCTTACATGCTCGAGGATGCAAAGGCAAACAGCTTTGTTATAATGTCACCGACGATGATTTTGGAATGGATAAGGCCAAGGCAGCTGGCACTTCACAGAGCAATAAGGAGTGCTGTCATGAGGGCGAGGGGGGAAGGAGACCAGAAGTTGGGGTGCCAAAGGGGCCGTTCCTGCTTTGGAAGAAAATGGGGTGCAGTGATTAAATAGGAGTGACTGGGAATGGGGCTCTGGGGTTCTATTCTTGCCTCTAGGAAAGGATTTTGATCTACTGGTTAACAGTCGGGGGCCAGGCTGCCTGCGTCCTCATCTTATTCTGATTACGTCTGTGCATCAGTTTTCTGCTCTGTAGAATGAGGATAGAAGTCTTCCCCTTGAAAAAAGCTTGTGCGATGTCATTCATGAAGTAAACTTGAGTGTTGGAGGGAAAAAAATACACTATCCTTTTTATTTCTTGTGTTCACACAGATTTTTCACTGTGTGGTTAAGATTAACTTGTCAGTTGGGCTTGTGTTTATCCTCTTAGAAATAAAAAGTCTAAATGAATCAACACGTGAATGTAAATAGGGTAAAATCAAATTTTATTGCATGTTCCGCAGTAACATGTGCTTACCATATCATACAGCTTATGTATGTTTAAGTAGCTGCTGTCCATCATAGTGCGCATGTATATAATAACTTAGGTAGAAATGGGTTATGCTTGGGGAGATCAACTTTGCAGTGTTGAGTGCTTTCAATTTCCTGGAAACATGTTCAGTGCAGTAACTCCTGGTTAGGCCTCTTTTATTAAAAGAAAAAAAAAAGATGTTGAAGACAAAATCTCTTGGAAATGCATTTCAAACTTCTTGTATACGAGAAGGGCTGGACCTGACCAGCATAACCTGGAAAGTGACAATTGCTTTTTCTGATTAGGGGTACTTGGGCGTTTTGTTGCAGGCAAGTTGAACTAAAAATCTGTATGTTTCTTAAACAGGAAACATTTACTAAAGAAATCACTTGCAACTAACAAACATAAATAGACTTGCACATAGCTTGAGTTCCAGCTTTGTCTTCTTTGTTTACCAGGAATTTGTCGGACAACTGTTTAGGGCTCTAATATAACCCATAGAGACTTCAGGCAGCTACATAATATATTGCAAGAAAAACTTTATGCAAGGCATCTCTTGCCCAGAAATTCACAGCCTGTTCTAGTGCTTCTTGTTTCTAAGCATAATTGTGCTGAAAAACTCGCCTTATTTAATAACTTGTGAAAGGAGTACGTTCACTGCTTTCTGGCACTTAATAGGTCACCCAGAGAATACCTGGTGGTCCTCTGGTCATGCACTGTCCTGTGTGTGCTCTCACCAGTACAATTCCCACGAAAAAAGGCAGTTAGTGCAGAGTGCAGCTCACCAACACAGCGGACTGTCAGTGAACGTAAGTCTGGAGATTTTACGTAATTTAATTCTGGTGAGGACACCTGTGCCCAGGTCCCGTGGTTAGAGGTATCTGTAGATGTTAGGACGTGTTTTACTGCTGCTGGGTTCCAGCCATCCACTCCACGCTCCCAAAGACGAGTGATCACTTTTGCAATAATGAGAAGAAAGAAGCCTTTCGCCATGCAGGTAAAGACCCCGTGGATGAATTGGGGAAGGGAGCGGGGTTGCCTGGATGCTGAGACTGCTACTGCCTTTGCAGGCAGAAATGTGTAACAAGTGCAGCTCTATTCAGCCTTTTTAATGAGGAAGCTGAGGCTAAAAGGCTGCCGGGGGGATGGGAAGGCAGGCACAAGTCTGGCAAATCCTTTGAACAGTGTGGACCGGCAAGTGAAATGTATTTAACCGTTAGATATGAAACTCCAGCCTTTCTTCCCCCCTCCCCCTTTTCAATTAACAGTTGGTCCCCAGGCTAACAGCCTGCTGATTCACTCACAGCGGCCATACAGCTGATGCTTCATAAAGTCTCTGTGTTAATCTAATCCCTAAATAGCTCTGGTCTCCATCACAGTCGCAGCGGCAATTTCAGTTCCAAATTGTAATTTTATTCTTGTAGCCCCTGAAAAGTCAATAGGTTCCTGGAGGCGTTGCCTGCCCGTTGGGCAGCTCAGATGGAAAAGGGCTATTGTAAACCCAATTTAACATGCCCTTCGGTATGGACAGGGCATGACCCAAAGCCTGCTGAAGTCAGAAAGGCTTTCCGAGGGCTTGGAGTGGGCTTTTGGAGCAGGGCTGTCGCAGGCTATTCTCAGTTTCTGTCTATATATTTAGATGGGAGTCTGTGCCTCTATTAGGGCCTTTCACTGCTTCTCATAACCAGAGTAGCTGAACAACTCTGCATTCTTTGCATCCTTGCCCAAATTTGCACTTTTATTCCCGGAAGCCATGCTGAAGTGCAGAGCTGGTGTGAAGGGAATGAGTTTGCAGATTTTGCTGTGTGAGCTGGCTGCCTGGTGGCATTGTACACTAAAATAACCAAAACTCCAGACTATTTTTAGAACTAGAGCATTCTCAAAAGCTTCCTGCCTTGATTTCCCTACCTCCCCCTGCTATTGTTCACTACTTTGGGCTACGCTGTTGCTCCAGGAGTAGCCCCAAAAGCATACCTGCCCCAGAGAAAAAAATTTCAATTTCTGTGGCACAGACTCGAATTACATTGTTGCACCCATACCTCTTTTAGCCAGCTGTTAAGTGCTGTTAATTAGCTAGCCTTCATCTTAGAGCTTTAGGAGGTTTTTGCTACCCTGAATCCAGGCCATGGCGAGCATTTCCAAGTGAGACAATACTTCTTGCTTGAGATCTTTTGGAAAAGTTCTAAGCCATTTTCACTTGTTATTCCAGACCCCTTTCTCTCTCATGAACCCTATCTGGTAAGCAGGAGGCTTTCAGCATAGCTCTGAAATCCCTCAAAATAATACCTGCAAATACCTATCATACACCATAAGAGATTCTCCATAAGAAGAGACAATCTCAGCTGAGAAATCAGGACCTTCCTGGTATAAGATTGCTAAAAGCTTTTCAAAGCTTTGGTAAGCTCTTTGGATTAGCTATTCGGTAGCTATTACGGCGGTCACTGTGGAGCAATTGCCTTGCTCTGGGATGGACTGGACACCAGCCAAATCGCCCTGTAGCCCCATTGATAGTTCCCTGGCTATAGCAATCTGCAACATCTGAGATTTCAAAGCCTTCCCACTGTGGGATCGAAAGCATGGTAACTGTAGTGAAGGACAGGGTGTATTTGGGGGGAGAGTGGGAATTTCCAAACACATTTGCCCAAAAAGTAGAAGAGTGAGGATAAAAATGATGGTAAAATCTATCCGGTCCTTCAGCCCATCTTTCTGAATAGCGCAACTTGGTTTCCAGTTTTCTCAGGCTTTGTCCAGCCATGTCTTAAATATCGCAAGAGATTAAGCTTCAAATTACTTGTGTAGCTTGTCCAGGTCTTAAATATTTAGATCTTAAAGGAGCAATTAGGGAGTGGCTGGATGCTGCCATGACACATATGGGGGTCCTGAGCAGTGGTGGCTAGAGAGACCCACCCGGGTCTCTTCAGTGGGAAGGCAGCTGGCAGGAAACGGGCCCCTTCCTCACAGTACGAATGAGTATTTCCTTGAGCGCAGGGATTAACAAAGCCTGGTTTCCCACAGATTTGTGTCTTGTGGGCAATTGTTAATTGCCATTGAAGCTTTTCCCACAACTGGGGCATTTGACGTCTCCCTTCCCCCTTCTTCCCCCAAGGAGTCTCTGGTATCCAGTGAGGGGTGATCAGATGCTGTAGGTTTTGAGTGGAGTGGTGTTTAGGGTTGTCTTCTAACAACGGTCCTTTTTAACAACTTCTCACAAAGCTGCGGTGATGGGGGACTCTGAGGCATTACGCCTCCATCAAATGCAGCTGAAGGTGCCTGGAGAATTAAAACGGTAGAAACGTGCACGCAGCCATGCATATACAGTGTGTTTGTAGAAACGTCACCTTGTTAAATCAGGTTAAATTACTAAGGATGGATTTGAACATCATGGCAGACTTCATAAACTTCATTGGTTTTGAGTTAGTTAACTTAGTGGTTTGGGGGGTTTTTTTGTTTTTGTTTTATGGGCTGCGGTTGTTTTGGGGTTTTTTTTGCTTTGTGGTGGATTTTTGTTTCATGTAGAGCTTGGTCTTGAATTTCTGGATGAAAAGCATGCAAGATTAAATTCTGCTAATCTTGAAATGAGGATTGTGGGCATTATCCTGTCTTTCTTCGTACAGGCAGAGCAGGACCAAAGTCCTGATTTTTGTTTTATGATCTAGCTGAGATGTTAGTTTCTTGATATTGGCCATCCACTTGTGGATCAAGCCTTAAAGTCTCTGTATCGGTTTCCCAACTGTTGCATGGGGATAAAAGATATCCTTTGTTCTATTTAAAATTAAAACCATGAGCTAAGACAATGGAGTTTCCCAGAAAAAGACCCGCAGTGTTTAGGTGTTTGCAATGGACAAAGCTGCTGTGCTGTGCTGGGAGATGTAAACCAGAAGTCCCCGGCCAAATCTTTCAATGTGCTGGCTTGAACTGGGGCAAATTCCCTGTTCATATAAGGGCCTTAAGATGCTTATTCTTATGGCTGCACACCAGATAAGTGACAATTAGAAAAGACAATCAATTTGTGGCTGCGCTGGTTTTAGTTTCCATCTGATGCAACTGCAATCTGGAAGACAAATCTTAATTTAGGACTACAAAGGGATTGTTCTCTCAGAAGATAACACGCTGCCAGCCAGGCTGTTATCTTCCGTGAAAATTGATTGTCCCGTTTAGTGATGTCTCTATTTTCCCATAGCTGGTTCAGAAGGAGCTGCTGAAAAGCGAACTAAATTGAGGTTGTGGATGCTGTGATTGCTGCTGTGAGAGGACCGTTAATTATCCCCCCTCTTCTCCCTTCACCTTTGCAGGCTTCCTAAAACTCAACTATTTGTCCTGACATGATACGGATGTTTGAAACTCTATTCTGTAAAATGTGCTTTCCTCTCACTTTGAGTGATAGGTATGAAAAAGGCAAAAGCCTGTTTTAAAAATGTGATCTCTTCTGTATTACTGCATGTATAGTTAGGAAATGGGTGGAGGTAAAATTTCCCATGGCAAATATATAAAGCCTCCTTGGAGGTAGAGGACAGCCTCACATTAGCTTCTAGGTTGTCATCCCTAGTGTCCTTTATCCTTTTCCCTTTCATTTCGTGCACTCCCTAGATTCCAGTTTCTTTCTTTCGCTTACATCCCTAGACCTCACTTGGCTAGCTGCTTTGATAACACTCCTATCTCTTTTCCTAATAAATGGGCCAAAACAGGTCTTCTGACTAAGCTAAAAAGTCAGGTTCTTCGCTGTTCCGCTGGTTACCGCACTAGTGAGAAAGCTCGGAGCAGCTGTCAGATATTTATGCAAACCCTTTTCCTCCTCTATTTTAAGTTCAGTTTTGACCAAAAAAGAGGGTGGGGGGAGAGAGGAGGAGGGGAAAAAAGAAATCAGCTTGGAAACCACAATACATTTTTCAGAGCTCCCTGCTGCTTTTTCCTGCTCATTTGCAAAAGTAGGTGTGAGGTGTAGTGACGAAACACACTGTTCAAACTGAACCTGCTGAAGGAGACAGCAAGCAAAGGATCGGAGATGCTGACTTGCTTCTCTACAAAAACCAGCCTTTCTCACTGCCCAAACTGTGCTGTCGAGTTAATCATCGTCTCCCTTGGAGGCCAACCCGCAGTGAACTTCAGCCAGACAATACACGCGACTCTTCACAGCCCTACTTATTTAGCAATGTTCAGGGTTTAACATCCAAAGCAGCAGATGGGGAGGATAGCATGTGCTGTGGAGGGCGGCAGGCAGAATGGGGTTGGGAACAAGCTGTTCGAGGCCTGTTTCCGCTTGGATTTAACCTCCCGTCTGAACTGGAAGTAATGCCATGCTCAGCCCCAGCTCTGGACGTTCCCGTAGCTTTGCATTGCAAGTAGGACTTCGTAGGGGTGAAGCATGGCAGAGAAAGCCACACCGTTCCTCTCTGTACAGGCTCAGAGAGGAAAGAGGTGTATGGTACTGCCTTTCCCTCCAGTTAGCGTAATAAATATTAAATCGTAAGGTTTCCAAGGGCAGTGAAGTGCAATCATTGTGATTGAGTTCACGGTGAGTGAGGATATGGGGGTATCTTTTCTTCTGAGACACTCACTGAGCCAGTGGTTTTTATCAGGAGCCCTACGGAAAATTTCCCTGGTTTTCTTCTCTAAAAGTACCCCATGTATGTTTCTACTCTGACAAAAAGGTATTGCATTTGGATATTTCAGAGCAGGGACTGGGACAAGAAGCATCCAGTGGCCTTTGCTTTGACTAGCCCAAAATCCAGGACGTACAACGATTTCAAGGGACCTTCAGCCTCTGCAGTTCTGGGGTTGCATCGGCTGCGAGTCAACCTCTGGCACAGAGGCCAGAGGCCATAATCCCCAGGGGAGATTTCCCATTTGCTTCTATATGTTTTGAATTATGATCTACTCAGTGCCTCTTATCTAACAAGGCACTGTGTTATTTAGGCCTTGGCAATTAATAGGTTTTCCCTGAGAATAATCTTTCTAGCGTCTGAAAAATCACGGGGAAAGAATGATTCTCATGTTAAATGTTCTTGTCAGTACAGTCACCAGAATATTTAATACACCAACTTTAGGATCTGTGGCTTGTTACAGTAATAAAAAGAAAAAATACAAAATGACACTCTTGCAAAACAAATTCCAGTAACTATTGGCTAGAAAAGTTTCAAGAGACTTTCTCAAGAGTAGAGTGAGGAGGCTGCCATGTCATTCTTTTTTTTTTTTTTTAAAGAGCTGCTGTGCAAATTGAAATGTATATTGCTGGCTGATTCCTGCTTGCCTTATTTCACACCTAGTGCTGAGGTCACCCTGCAAGAGGCTGAGCAGGGAATGCTCTTGCCTGCCTGTAAACAGGGGAAAGATCTTCCCAAGGATCCTTCCACAGCACACAAAAAAAGCAAATTCATGATTCATGAAGGCTCTGGCCATAGATCTTGCAAAGAAATGCTTGGCAGCTTTAGAGAATAGCTGGGTTTATTTTAACCTTTAAGAATGACACCAATTTCACAGCTGTTAATGCTATGTGGCTCCTACGCTTTCCAATGCAAATTGCACATGAAGGGCTAATGCATTTTGATGAAGGGGGGGGGAGGGCAGAATCTCCATATTAATGTGCCAATATCTTTGTTCTGAAGTGTTTAATTTTATGCTTTAATGAGAGATCCACTTTCTGGTTAAGGCAAGCCTTTGCAAGAAACTATTTAGATATTTGCTAGTGTCATCAGGCTCTGGAGCCGGGGGAGGGAAATACTTACTGCAAGTGCTGGGGGGACGGGGGGTGCCTCTGTGGCAAAGACTGTTGTGGGGGGAGTCCCTGAGTAAAGGTCTTACCCAGAGCCCCTCAAAATCGGGTTTGGGATTAACTCTTGCCGCAGTCAAAAGCATTGGGGATTTTGGATCAACCGCCTGGTGAACTGCTGGTTGCAGGGTGGAAAGTACACATGATGGGTGTCTGACCACTCTAAAATTTTGGGGGGCTTCCTCCCTCTCTTCATCTGTGCCAACATCTCTGAGCTCTGTTTGCTTTTAGTTCAGGTGAACAGCTCTGACACTGTGTGCAAAACCTGGCATTCTGTCTCCATGTGCATCCTCCAAAATACATTACTCATCGGCATGATGCGGGATAACCTGCCAAAGCATATTGCCGTGTGTAAATGCAACTTCCTCGCCTCCGTGAGCCACGTCCTGTTTCTGTAACTTCTCTTGGCTAGTGCTTTAGGGCTGGGACTGGGACTGGCACATCTACCTGCTGAATGGAAGGATTAAAAAACCTCTGACTCTGTTTTTCAGGTACAAATCCAGTCCAAGCCAGTGATATCCGTGTTTGGTTAGAGCGGAGTAAAGCCATCAGCCTGCCACGGCAATGCCTTTAACGGACCATTTCACCTTCCAGAGATGAGTATTTTCACTGCCTGGATCAGGCCAAGGTACCAGGAATTGAGTGCTGAAAGTTCTTTATGTATCTGATATGTGATGCACATTTGGTTTTAATCAAAATCCCATTGAAACAAGCAGTCAGGATTTAGAGCATAGGATTACAAGTAATACTGGGTTATTATTAGTAATCACTTTTCATCATGCATTGCATTTACAAGATAGAAAACAATCCCAGCAGAAATACACTAAAATACATAATTCCTTTTATTAAAAAATCAAATTGTGCGAAGTGAATAAATCATGTAGTACAGTAATATGAGAAGACCTTTAACTTGCCTTCATTTATGTTTCCAATTACCTCAAACACAGTAGAAGACAATAGTTGTAACCTTATGTTGGGCATGAAACAATTGTACCTTAAACGCAGAGCGGTCGCGACACAATTAAACCCCTTCTGACTTTCTGCATGTAAACCAGAGACATTAAATCCCGTTGTTTAATAAGAAGATTTTGAGCAGGTTTTTTGTTGTTGTTGTTGCCAGGTTTATGGAGCGAAGGCCAAAGCCTGTAGACAGATCCAAGTGGCTTTGTTGGGGCAGACACCCAGGTAACTCTTAAATTGTATCCTGCCTTTTGGAACAAGTTCTGACATCACTTGCACCGGTGCAGCCAGGGTTATTCATTTGGGCTAAGCAAATTAAAAGGTTCTGCTTAGCCTCTCCCTTACTTTGCTTTTATACTGTCAGTGTAATTGAAGCTACTCCTGGTTTATACCTCTACAATGGGGAATTGCATCCAGACAGCGTGTAGTGACGCATCAGAATAATGGTGTAGATGAAGGGCTAATATTGAATTCGGCGGTTATACTAATGTACACCTGTTGAGGATCTGGTCCAGCGAGATGTGCGCAGGCGGCTGGCGAGCTATCAAGGCCTCGAGACAGCGCAGGTTTGATCCTTACAACGCACGGAGCGTTTCCCATGAGGTTCAACGCACGATAAAGTTGTGATGAGGAGGAAGCGGGCTCTGCCCCTCGCTGGACACAGGTCCTGCTCCGTGCGAACCTACCCCGTACAGATGATGCTGCTCCGTGGCGGCTCTTTCCAGCCATCCCTTTTGCGCGTTAAGAGAGTTAAGTGCAGTGTGTCAACTGCCCGAGCCGCGAGGAAAGGTGGGGTGGCTGTGGACGTGTGTGCCAAAGTGTCGCTGCTGCGAGAGGCGGCCGAAGAGGAGGTTCGTTTGCTTGGAAGGAGCAGACGTGCAGGGACGAACCAGCGGAGCGTTGCTAACTCCCGAGGTGATGCAGTTGCTCACGTCCCTCCGGAGCGGAGCGAAGCGAATGGAGGGGTCCTGTGCTGGGGAAGGGGGGGCTGAAAGGTGGGCAGGGATCGAGTTACACAATGGCAGGGGGGGCCGCTGCCCTCGCAGCAGCTTCCAGCCAGGGAGCAGCTGAGCACGAAGCGGGGGGGTTATTGACTTCAAATTCCCCTCTTTTCTTTTTGTTCTTTTCTTTTCCCCTGTATTTCTTACTGAGGTTGGACAAAAATCTGAACACCTTGGGAATAGACTAACAGTGGTACAATAGTGTGTACTGTTCAGTTTAATAGGATCTTTAGAATGGAAATGGAAAGAAGGGGACAGTTCACTCAGGGCTAACAGTGCCTTTCTTTTCTCTCTTTACATGTATCAGCTGGGAAACAAACCCTTCTGCTTCAGGGCAGCATTCAACCTGTAAGGGAAACTACGGAGAAAAGTCTTCCAGCAGGTCATGCTGAGCCTTTAGTAACAAATAGTGGAGCTTCTTTGGGGCTTTTATTTTGGGTTTTTTTTTCTCTGCTGGTGAGATGTCTAGGGTATAGGCCAGCTATTAACTGAGAACAGGAGGAAGGAAGATTTTTAGGGAAAATCTTATCCCATAATGGGCATTCTTCTTGTGTCCCTAAACCTTCCAGCAGCAGTCTTAAAGGCGTGACCCTGGCATGGGCAAACCACTGATCTTTGAACAGTCTAGTGATTCCTGCGCCGGTTGTTCCTTTTTTCCCTTTAAAATCTTGAGTACAAGAGAGAAGCCAACCTCCTCCACCATCATACAGTGAGTGCAAAATGGAGGTTACAGGGGGATTTTGCAGTTCTTGTTGCCTTCAGTATGCAAAATAAGTAATGCAAATATGCTCTGGTACCAAAGCACCCAAATGTCTCATGCAGAAATTTGCTTGTACAAGTCTCCTGCCAAATTTGACAGCAACTCAGTATGGGCCCTTCACTCCTGAATTCATTTTCCCACTTTCTTAAAGCCCTAATAAAGGTACTGCCTTCACAGGGTCTGTTTGGAGACTCAATAAAGTTTTTCCGATGTTACAATGTTTGCATGTGTCCTGATCCAATATATCACACTGTATTGTAGTGCCCGTTCCCATCACCAAACTGAGCCTCATCTTACAGTTGATCTCCTGTTATTGCTGTTCATAATTAAAAAGGGTTGCTTTGAAAACATGCAGCAGGTACAAATACTAAATACGTCCCTAAAGGAGTAAATCAGCCCTAGAATAACGATATGAGAAGGAATAGAAAATGTGCTGGAAGAATTTTAGTATTTATAGGAGCTACTTGCTACTAATTTTTCCTTACGCTTGGCCTCAAATGAGGATGTATACGTGCTCAGAGGGCCAGGACAACCTGTTTTGTTTTGCAAACTACTTACAGTTCAGATTGAAACATTAAAAAAGACAAGTAGGAATGTTCACCTTGGGGGTGAAGGGGTGGAGAAATCGGGCTTTGAGTTTGAAATTCAATTTTGTGGAAAATGCAATGCTTCCACTCCGAATAGGACTTAAGATAGAATGGTGATTCATCCCCCATTGAAGTCAATGCCAGAGTTGCTTTTGATTTAATCAGAATCAAACCCTATGGGATTATTCTCACTTGCAAACTGGACTGGTCCTATTAAGTAGAGAAACCACAGTGCTTTTGCAGGACTGCTTCTTTTTTATATTTTTTTTTTATTATTTATTTAATGAAATTGGCTCAGTGTCACAAAACTGAGATGAAACCCGAAACCATTCTGTTTCAGTGCTTTTTGAATGTTCTTGGAACATCTGGCACAGCTGTTATTTTGACCCCAAGGCAGGAGTACAACCTCGCTCCTGTTCCTATTCCAATTGAAGCTGACACCAAATATGCCAACACAAATGGGGCTGCGCAGCCCAAACTGAGCTGTCAGCTCCTTCTCGGAAGAAATTGGAGCTCAGGGATGGGGTGAGAAACCAGAGTGGTCCCGTTGCCATGGTCAGAGCTGTCAAACCTAGGCAAAAAAAGACAGGAATGAGGTAAAGCAGTGGGCACTGTTTCTGGAGCTCCGCTGAGGAAGAGGCTACTTCTGTTTTTCTTTAAATTGCTTCCTTATTGACTTTTAAATGTAGCCACCCATAAGCCTGAATGAATGCCCACAGGACGAGGCTTTTTTGCACCTCCACTTAAATGAGATTTGTAGAATTGGTTCATCCAAACGGAACTTCTATACGTGGACGGATCTGTGAATCTATTCCAGCTGCTTTTCCTCGTCTGGCACCACAGAGACGAGAGTATTTTTCCTTCGACAGAAAAGATTGTGGGGCTAGCTGAGTGAGAATCAAACATGCTCAAGATCCAAAAGAAGCTGTCTTGTCTCTAATAAGTAATACCCGATATCTAAAGCTTTCGCCTTGTTCTAAGCTGCAGGAACTTGAAACTTTTTATCTATAAATCTTCTTTCTCCGTGCACCTTCCTGATTTCCTTTCAGCTCTAAGGCTTTATACTACTGCTTTTACTTTCATCCCTTAAACACTCAGAACCTTAAATTGTCTCTGGTCTACAGGATAATCAGTTCTCTACTGTGTTAATCCTCATTATGTGCCTATTAAAATGAAGATTAAATGAAGCATTAGGGTGCCTCCTCCCGTTAAGAAATCTGTAAAACAGGATTGAGTTTGGGGGGGGGAGCGGCAGGAAAACCACCAAACACCTAAAAAATTGTCTCTTGACCTTCGCTGGGAAGCAGTAAAAGCAAGACTGCGCTGAAGTTTGAGGTATGAGCGCATGATTTTATTAATGTAATTGGGCAAGTGAGGGGAAGATAAGGACTGCAGCATACTAGGAATAAGGTTTTAGGCACCGAGAGGGTATTTGCATGTGCCTACGTGAGGTGTAGTGTGTTCGTACACGGGTTCAGCGTTGCGCACACGTGCTTTGGCAGGCAAGAGGCGATGCCTCCCATCTGCACGCACACAGGTACGTCCTCTTTGCCTTTCTGGGGGGCTGGGGTCAGGTGCAGAGCTGACCCGCTGCGTGAAGGCTCGCTGCCAGCCCCCATTGTACGTGCCGTACAAAAATGCCCCTTCCCTTCTTCCAAGCTGCCATAACCCTGGGATAACTGCTAAATGGGTGGGGAAATATCTTTTCTTAAAGGGCAGGTGATTTTTGGGGGGTGGGGGAAGATTTCAGACTGCCCTGTCATTTCCTTGAGCTCAATTATCCCTAGGAAGTCCCCCCCCCTCCCCTTCCCACCGCCTCTCCAAAGATTAACTTTTGGGTTATTGTTGTTTGGCAGGTACTTTTAATTGGCTGGAAAATATTCTTCCTGTGAAGTTGCAGTTTTCTGGGGCTTGAATGAGTCCAGTCTGCCATTGGCTCTGCCCAGCGCCTCCCGATTGGCTCCGCAGCCCGCGGGGGGACCGATAAGGGCGGCTATAAAAGCCCTCGGCGCTGCTCCTGGTCCCCCAGCGAGCAGGAGCCAGAGGGGCCAGGCAGAGCCGGGCTGCAGCACGTCCCTGAGCCTCAGCGGACTCCTTTCTCTCTCCCTGGGAGCGCGTATCCAGATCCACATCTTTGCTCAANAATGGTTAAAGTGCACATCCATTTAAAAAAAAGCCATTAAGCTTGTAAAAAAAAAAAAAAACCAAAAAACCAACCCACCCAAAAAAACCACACTTAGCGGAAACTTGTCAGAGAATGCTACTAAAGTCTGGTTTTCTCCTGCTGCTGGTGATCAGTGCATCTGCATCCTATGAAGCTGAACAGAATGATTCTGTGAGCCCCAGGAAACCCAGGGTTGCAGCCCAGAACTCAGGTAACACCCAGCAAGGAGGGCTTTGAGCCTGAACCCTGATGTGTTAAACTGTTTCAGATATCTCTACTGCTGATTTTTCTTTTTTTTTCTTTTTTTTTTCTTTTTTCTTTTTTTTTTTTTTTTTTTTTTTTTAAATTTATTGTTTGTTGGGAANNTTTTTTTGCTTATAAACTTAATGGCTGGTAGGAACAAATATTAATTTAAGGGTCTGATTCAGGAGGATATTGGTGCATAGCTGGAGAAGAAATCATCTCCTTTCAGGAGCTGGGTCAGGGAACTGGTGTGTGATCTGCTTGCAGGATGCAATCCATTCTCTCTCCTCCTCCCCATCTACTAAATGAGTTCCATGTACTTTTTTTTTCCCCTGCTTGCATGTATCTTTATCTCTCTCCAATTGCAATCATACTTTGGTGTTAAATTCCTTGCTTTTTAGGAAGTTGATAAAATCCGTGGAAATTTGTCTCAACCATTGTTCTGCCAAACATCTGTCTATTCAAAGAGGGGGAGAGAGATATGCGACTTTGAAGAATGCGGTAACCTAGAAACTGTCCACTGCTAGCATTTATTTTCAAAACCTGATTGCTATCAGTTAGATGGTGCCATAAAAATACGATTGTGACATTTAGCAAACTTGCTTTTACAATGGATAAAAAAATTGCTGGCAAGTCAGCTCTGGATGTCTCTACTTTGTGCACTATAGATGCTTAGATAAGTTGGACACATTGTCTTGAACAATGGAAATTTAAAAATCTGTCTTCTAGTATACTGAAAAGATATTAGGTCTCTAATTTGGAGCTCATTAACAGATGTCTTATTTTAGATCTGCAAGGCTCTGCAGCATTATACTAGGGTGTTTGCTCAATTTCCTTTTGTATTTGGTTGCTATAGAAACATAGGGTCTCACTATTGCACCGTGCCTAAAACAATAAAAGCTTAATGCATACTAAGTCTGCTGAAAGCAAAGTTATAATTTGAACCTGTGGAAACATAATTATGGGAATGACTTGTGCGATGGTGAGGTTATGAACTGGGGAGAGGATGATCTTACCAAATATTTCTCCCTTCAGGCACGTAAGCAAGAGCGGAGAATGAGGAGGGGTTAATTGGGTGATTTTTTAAATATTTTTTTTTTCTCCTGTTTTCTGTAAAGATCTTGGTTACATAAATCCGTCTTTAGGCTACAACTTGGCTCTTAATAAGGTGTGTTCTCTTCCACTAAATGCAAATCCTTACTTTTCCCACACCTAGGATCTTGATGGGAGACACTGGGTTTGCATTTCTTCCTAAAGAATGTCTCGTAACATGATCTGCAAAAGTAATGAATATGCCTTGCACAGACGCATAAGGGGACAGATGTTCAGCTTACCAAAAAAGGTTAATCCCTACTAATTTCAGGGCAATCATGTGGCAATACTGCTGATTCATTGTTAAAATGCATAGTATCTGCACTAAAAAAGATGGGATGACATGGATACCCTCCTGTTGAGACTAACTACTGCCTCAACGATTTTAATTATACATGGTCAGCTCCATTACCTTAACTTTCTCTGTCCAAATGTCCCTTCTCTTTGCAAATCTTCAGCAATATGACCTTTCTTGGCTATGCTTGCAAACTGCTGGGTACCAGGTTAGTATTTAGCGCCAAGCTGCTCGTTCAAATCCTTTGTAGTACTGAGAATTGACACGCAAACTAAAACCTTGTTTCTAGATACTTTACGCTTTTTAGAAAAGCACAGATACCTCCAAGGCTAGCAAAACCAGCACTTCCTCGCAGTAAGTGCAAATTTCATGCCAGCTTACTGGCAATCGCCATCACTTCAGTCTCATTTTCAAAGGAGGTTTGTGAGCCAGAAGCTGCCAAGCTGCTCTGACCTCCCATCAGTCTAAGACCATGGAGAAGATCTCACCGCCCAGTGCTCTTCATGCGCCCGTCCTCAGTGCTTCTGCCTTCCTCAGGGGAACTCTGAGTAAAGCTGTTAACGCATGCAATCAGAATTAGACCTGTAAGTCTCCGTCTAGCCAAAGACTATCAGATGTTGCCTCTCTTTTAATCCATACGTAACCAACTGAAGGTTTCGGTAGTTGCAGTTTCTGTTCCTCGACTGGCTGGTGATCTGTTGCATGACTTCAGCGTATAACTCCCTTTGGCAGTGCCTTTGGCCCCTCTTTGTTACCTTTCTCTCCAGTCCTGAAAAGCAATAAGGCTACTGCTTGACTGCAGCTGAGCGTGACTTGCCTTTGCGCTGGAGAAGGACTTTATGGCATTGGGCTTCGGGGAGCGGTGTGTCTGTAACGTTGTGCCTGTGCCTCTCTCTGCAGCCGAGGTGGTTCGCTGTCTGAACAGTGCCCTCCAGGTGGGCTGCGGGGCCTTCGCCTGTCTGGAGAACTCCACGTGCGACACGGATGGCATGTACGACATCTGCAAGTCCTTCCTATACAGTGCTGCTAAATTTGACACTCAGGTACAGTACGAGTATAAAGGGGACGAGAATAATACCTCGCCGTTAGAGCTCCCTTTTCATGCCCCAATTCAATAAAGTTCTTTTACAAGTCCTGCGGCACTAAAGCACGTGCTTAAATGCTTTGCTGAATGGATGCCTTAATTTCTCTGTCCTCATGGAGATGGGGTCTGTGCAGGCTTAACCCTTCCTTTCTTGCAGCCCTTCCTGCTGCTTAGCTACTCCTCTGAACCGTGATTTTGGTTTTTGGCTACAAATGCATCCTTCAGGGCTATTTTCTACAGTACATTTTCCACATACTGTATGCTATGTGTGAGGACTTGGCAAGGAGTGTTTTGTGGGGCGGAGAGCTAAGTTTCCTCTTCAGGAGGAAATATAAACGTTCTTCTAACAAAGTAAGTCTTCTGACTGTGTGACCTGGCACAGGGCTGGGATTTGAATTGGAAGTCTTCGGGCCTGGGAATGCACAGCCAGATCAGCCTCTCCGGAGCTGCAGTTGCTTGCAGCAGAATAAATAGGATAATATCAGACGACTGTGGCTCTGCCAAGGGCCCTTTTCCTTCGTACTTTCTTCCCAAAACGCGCACACCCCCTTGTTCCCTGTACTCTCACTCCTAAGGACGAACTTAAAAGCACTTAAAGCATCTTGAGGTCTGGTGCACCAGATGTGTTAAATTGCTGGTATGCAGTGAGCGGTCCGGCCCTCTCCCGGCGGGCAGAATTGGCCCATCTCTGGTGCTGGCACTTTTAGGTCTGTTCACGCAAAGACTTCCACTACTTAAATCTTTTGGGACCACGAGCTCGCTGTTCTCGCTGGACTGTGTGCATCTCAAGTGAAACTGCTGTGAATGATAACTATGCAATAATTGCGAGCATTTAGGGTCCAATTCCCTGCCGTACTTGGTAAGGGACCTCCAGCAGGTCTGTAATTGCAGCAAGGGTAATTAATAGCAGCCAGCCACAGCGGAGTATCTGTTAATACATCCCTTTCTATGAAATCTGTTGCAGTTTAAGGTTTTTCTTCTCTTTCCAGGGAAAAGCTTTTGTGAAAGAAAGCTTGAAATGCATTGCAAATGGGGTTACGTCCAAGGTGTTCCTTGCCATCCGGAGGTGCTCCACATTCCAAAGAATGATCTCCGAAGTGCAAGAGGAGTGCTACAGCAAACTGGACATGTGCGGCATTGCGAAACGAAATCCTGAAGCCATCACGGAGGTCGTCCAGCTTCCAAATCAGTTCTCAAACCGGTACGTGGAGCTTTCCTCAGCTGAAATGCATCAAATGCAAAAATGTGGAGCACAGAGAAAGAAATGAGAGGAACCAAGCTGACTAACTTCTTACAAGTCCTAATATAGCTTAGCCTAAGTAATGCTCTCTGCCTTTTCAAATTCTTGTTAAGTTTTACCAGCATTCTTCTGATTCTCTTTTTGGTAAATACACTTATAAACTTCTCCAGGGGAGAATCATAAAATTAACTAGACATACATTACTTCAAAGCCTGGAGTTTGTTTAAATGTTAGTTCTTTTAGTCTGAATGCAGTATAACGGTAAACAGCTTTTAAATACCAAACCAGTTGGATTAATGTAGCATCTCTGGCATATTGAGCACTTACGAGCTTCTCAACCTATCGCAACTTCATTCACTTCTTCAAGCTGCAGCTATCCCGTTCTTGGGTTTACATGGCACCTAGCAAATGAGGCCTTGCCCTCTGACTTACCATGGCAATATGAAGAACTAGGAAAGCTTAAAGGGAACGTGCTCCCCTGTACCCTTACTCTGCCATGATCAAGTAGTTCATATTTCTAGGGATAGTCTGGTGTTCTTAACGCTCTCTTTTAGGGTTGTCTTCACCGCTGTTCTTCTTGATAGCAAAAGCTGCTGCAGAAATGGGCACATCACGCTGCTCTCTCGCACCTTTATCTGAGCGCAGAACTGCCCTGTCCCCATCCTCCAAGGACAAGGGACAGAGAGAGGCTTCAGGGAGCTACTGCAGTCTGCGCAGTCACGCTGCAGGGGCAGGGATTTCTCCCTCTAAATCCTGGAACAATCAGTGCTGAGTCTTGTGATTGGGATAAAAGGGATCTTTTTGAACAGTTTGAGTAAATATGCTCTCGAATTTGAGTGCAAACAGATCAAGCTGCAATTTAACATGTTGGCTGGCTGTGGCGAATGTTACAGCTCCTCTGGGGTGGCTGTTTGACTTGATCTAGAAGCATCTGAAGCCTCCAGACCTATCCTAGGACAGGTATGCAAGCGATACATAGATGTTGTGTCTCTGACCCGCATAAATTTATTCTAGAAAACTCTATTGTAGATACTATATCCAGAAAATTATACTTGTGTATAATTGTCTTTCCCCTCTTCCCCCAAGCAAATTTGGAAGAGGTTTGCTTCAGCGTTCCCCCAAGGGCTGGGACGAGGGGCAGGCAGTGCTTTACAGGCTGAAAGAGTAGTTCAGGTTAATACGATGGATTGTAGAGCTAAACAGCCCTTGGCGGGACTGTAGGGGCATTGAGGTGAAGGAGGGACGTGTGGACATTTGAGCGAGGGAGGATGCAGCGATAGCAGCAGCGGTGTTAGACGTGTTGGGGACGTTCCTCTCCAGAGGACCAAGCCTGAACTGGAGCTGCTGTCTCCCGGCACGGAGGGAACGCCTCCCCCACAGCCGCCAACCCTTGTCAAAGCCAAAGGATATTATGACATGTTGAGTAACAAAAGCAGCAGGATTTCCCAGCTAATAGTTTACATTGAGGTCTCCTAAAGCATCCTGCTTTCCCAGCCCCTGTCCCAACATAGCCACAGAATAAGAATGTGCCACTTGGCCTGGGACACTGAGAGGAAGTAGTTAAAGGTCATAGCATCTTCCTGTGATTTAATCTCATGGCAGGAGCAGGAGGAGAGGAAAGCCTTGTTGCCTTTGCTTGCAGTCTAGCTACTGAAAGGCACTAGCGAGCCGTTTGATTGCAGCTCCAGCTATGGAAACCACCAAGCTGTATTTGTATGAAGGAGGTGTATGCAGCGCAGCACAGGAAGGTGGATAGGATCTGGTCCTCCTGTCCTGTGAGACGGGACTGCTTGAAGCTGGATGCATGGCTCGCACAGATGTATTCATCATCATCTACGGTGCATGCTTCAGACCTTAATATTAGCACTGCTGAGCTGTGCTTGCACTGTGCTCCACCGTGCCAAAGCCTGGTCCTTTTGTACTTCAAGTGCAGCAGAAACTTTAACCTCACCTGACCTCCGCTGGCTGCTCTAAAGGCCAGAGCTGAGAGTTAGGAAAGGAGTTTGAATGTGAACTCTCATTTCCCTCTTCCTTCCCCTCCTCCACCTGCAGGTTATTCTCTTTTCTGCTCCTGTGGAAAAATGTCACGGTGACCTTAAAGGCTTAAAATAAGTTCCCCAACGTCCTTTCAGGCAGAAGTAGCCCAGCAAATACAGGACTGCTCCTCTTTTCCCAACTTTCTCTCCCTAGGAAGATGTTCTCTTTTACAGCGAGGTCCCACTTGCCAGCTTTGCTCTCCCTGCCCAAGCCAGCCGTGCATGCAGGGCTGTGCTGATTCTGCCTTAGGCCCGCAGAGGATCGTTCCTTTGAGGACTGTTCTCTGCTCGGCTCAAGCAGCACTGGGGAAACAGATCAGCACAATTTCCTGGCTCCCTCCTTGAGCACGGAACGCGTACTCAAGGCTGCTGGAAGGCGAAAATGCAGCAGCAGGCTGAAGAGGAGGCAGGCACGCAACAGGGCAAAGCATAAGGTCCTCACTTGTGATTTAATGCATGGTCAGCTTGTTGGAAGTGACAACTGATTGTATGTCCTAAAGATCTGTCCCCGGGGAATACATGCATCTGTCAGGCTCTGACTTGGACTGAGTTTGCTTCTCCCTCTTCTGGTCCCTCGCTAAAGGCTGTGTACGGAGGGGAAGGGAGGAGAACAAAAGGGAATGGTGCCAGAGGGATGGATACATTCATAGGAAGGGTCGTACTGGCTCAGACCAGTGGTCTATTTAGTCCGTTATCCTGTCTGATGATGGGCAGTATCTGTCTATTAGAAAGATGCAATTATTTTTCTTCCTGAAGCTCTAGAAATTCTGGTTGTTTAGCGGAGAGTAAAACATACACTTAAGCCAATTACTACATCATCTTAGCTCCTGCTCTCACCTTCTTCTTGATCCACCCAGGTAACACCAAAATCACTGGTGCTTATAGCCTTACCTTTCAGAACCGGAGCAGCTGCTCGTTTAGGACAAGTCCATTAGAAGTCTGATGGGTTGCGTTCTTTCCGTGTGTCATGGGCACAGCATCGCCAGGTGCAGGGCGTTTGTTAAATGCAGTGAGAATATGTACATTGTGCACTGTCGAAAGTCAATTTCAGGCACGCCCTGAATGACTTCAAAGTTCTCATTCTCGTAGTTTTGTCATTTGGACTGGTCTCCTGGCTTGAGATCAGCTCTCACCTTGTTTCTTTTGTCTTGCTGGGAAATGCCTTGGGATAACGGAGGGTAACTCTCATGCAGGTATTACAACAAGCTGGTGAGAAGCTTATTGGAGTGTGATGAAGAGACTGTCAGCACCATCAAGGACAGCTTGATGGAGAAGATCGGGCCCAACATGGCAAGCCTCTTCCACCTGCTGCAGACAGATCACTGCGCCCAAGGCCACCCGCGCGCGGACTTCACCAGGAGACGTATCACCGAGCCGCAGAAGCTAAAACTCTACTTCAGGAACCTCCGAGGTGAGGGGTCCGTCCCGGCCCACGCAAAGCGCAGCTCCGCCGAAAGCGCGTAACGCCTCAGGGGAGCGACAATGGGTGTGTAAGGGATGCTAAGCACTACCAAAGCTGAAGTCTCTCTTCTAGAAGAGTAATGCACCCAAACCAAGTGTACTGTAGCTAGTTTTAATAACAACTAGGAACTGGTTTTAGATTTAGTCATTAATATTTTCTATTCCTCTCGAACAAAACTTTTGCATGGATCTGTGTTAAGTGTCTCAGCTTTCCCGCCGTCAAAATGTCTCCATCTCTTTTCTTCCCCATAAAAACACATCCAAAACAATCTTAGTCTTAAATATAACCGTACAGTAGTCAGGCCTTCAGACACCAAACTCTAAATGTACTGTAGCACTAACACCATTGAAGTCTGAAGATTTGGCACCAAGGAGAATACTTTATTCTCTCTTGTAGTAAGCTGGTAGGCGACGATAGATGCACTAATAACTATTGCACATCCTAAAGATGTCAATGGAATTCGTGTTATGAATCTGTGCTGGCCATGGACGAATATGAATGTCATATTCCTGGTCTCTTAGTGTCATACAGTCCTAATCCTTCCAATACAGCTCTGTTAACCCGTTGATTTACCAAACTCACTAGCTGTGGATGATTCTAGTTACCGNCCCCCCCCCCCCCCCCCGACACACACCAGATCAGGAAAGGAACATTTTGTACTACGGAAATGATTAAAAGAGGTGCCAGTCTATGGTTGAAGCTAGTCAGAAGGTTACATAATCTTGCATTGTATTTAAAAGCTAACATCTATGTACTGTATTTAACTGTCTAAAGCTTTAAAAGAAATCTAACAAAACAAACCCTGTCTTAAGACTAGAGTATTAAAGGTCTTGCTCTAACTGTGGTATAAATAGTTTTAAAATCTGTCATGTACTGTACATAAATTCCACAAGAGTCTGCTTAAAAGGAGCAGAATATAATAACTTTATTGCATAAACTTAGTTTTGTAAGTTAGCTATTTTTTTTTTTCCTGGAAACAGTATCTCTGTCATATTCAAGAGTTCACATTCTACTCTGTGGCCTTTTTATAATGGAAGTGAGAAGATGATTAGGACAGAAATTACAGGGCCAGAAACAAGCCTCTCTTCCCAGTTAAGATGGGGGAGCGAGGGAAAGAGTTCAGACTGGCCAGTCCTATCTCCACAGAGCTGCTGTGAGATGTAGTTATACCCAAGGCACCAGTGCTGCTGGAGAGCTATTTGGGGAATTATCAGACGGCTGACAAAAAACTGCTTTGGGATCTCATAGCTGCCGCAGGGTAAAACTTCCTTTAGAAAGTTAATGTCTGGGGACAGGCAGGGAAAATCCTTAAATTCACTTAAGCTTCAGAAGTAAAGCAGTGTGCCTGCCTTTAAGAGGACACATGCATTAATGCTCTCAGACCTGCCTCTCCTCCCATCCACCTCTTCGGCAGCCTCTGCGAACAGGAGCGGAGCAGCCGGTCCCGCAGCGGTAGCTGGGGGCCTCCCCCAAACGCCGCGCTCTGCACAGTAGTCTGGCCGGGATTCGGTGAGCCAAAAAAAGCCACATTGTGGCATGCGATCAACAAGGCCAGTTCCACGCTCCAAATCTACCCCGTTAGAGTCCGTCTGCAGAGTGGATGACTCTTGCTCAGCTAGTTAGAGAGCTAATAAAGGAGGGATCTATTTTTCTTTTCAAAATCTAAAGCAATATAACTTTTTTTTTTTAAACCACAAAGCCTTTAAACAATAACTTGCTGCTAATATATTGAAACCAGATGCAGTGGCAGCATTTCTAATATTGCTGTCTTCATTAAATGTAGCCCAAAAGTGCTGTCATAAAATTGTAAGCAGCAAAAAATGTTGCTGACGGTAGAGGGTTGTTATTTTTTTTTTTTAATACTCTGAATCATGCCGTCCAGGGCAAGCAAGATGCAATATTGCTCGTTCTTAAATCACAGCCAGGTATATAGAGTCCAACACAAAGAAGTTTTGCAAGGTGAAAACCAAAGGCCCCTTGAACATCCTGACCCTAAATGTTTGACTTATGCTTAGGAACTGATCCCAGAACTGTGCATGTGTGACTCCACCCTACAGCATTACACCTCACGCTGCACCGTTAGGAGACAGGGATTACTAAATAGGGAAGTCTTCTGGGGGTCGTGCATCAAGTGCATATTGGTGTTTGGGGAAATAGTTACGAAAAGGTCTTTACCTGGCTCGAGGCAGTGTCCAAACAACCGCCTGGATGGCTGCACTGGTGCTACGGAGCCCAGCTCTGGGCTGTGCGAAGCAGCTCCCGTTTTGGTACCCAAGGCCTCTGTGGGCTCGCACCAGCAGAGCTCACTGAGGACATCTAGCAGCCACGATTTTCCATGGAGATGCTCCTCACGGCAAGTGACTCCTCTGTTGCTTTGTGCACCCATTTCCATGAAAACCCAAAGAAGGTTTATAAAGTTGATTGGGGGCCAGGGAGGAGGGTTAGATTACCCCAAACCCTATCTCTTTGGGTTGTCGTAATTAACTTGCTTTTTCCAGGAGCAATTTAAACTTGTTGTCCCCTGAATATGGGTAGGAAGATGATTGGGAAAGTAATTCCCCCCCCCGATTTGACTTGCTGTGGTACCACAGGTAGACATCACCTGTGCAAACCAAAGCTCTGCCTCTCCGCACCGGCACGGCTGTTGGGCACTCACTGGATGCCCCGTGTCGGAGAGAGCCTCAACTACATCACCAGGTTTTTGAGCTGCTTTAATACGTCACTTTTTTTTCCGATGCTGAAGTAGCAAGGAAGCCGCAAGCACACATCCAGCAAATCAAAAGGCCTGGGGTTCACCTTGCCTAACTTTTACCATCTAGCCTAAGCTGGTCATTGAAAGCTCTCTCCCGTCAGGGAGAGGGACAGGGAGCTGGGAGAGGCGCTTCCCAGCGACTGGGAAGGATGCCTGATTTTCGATGGTTTTAATTCGGTGAGAGAGATCCCCCTGGGGATGGGGAAAGATTCTCAATATTAAGTCCAGCTATTTCACATTTTATTTAATCTCTAATGCTTTATTTTTTTAATCTTGCGTTCACTGCAAAATTATTTCTCTTGGGGGCGGGGAGGGGCTTATCTAGAAATGTTTGCATGATTCTCATTGTGATTTGTTTGCACTTTAGATGTTTTGTGCCATTATAAATTTGCATTATGTATTTATAATTTAAAGATACTTAGAAGGGGGAGAGAGTTTGGGGTTTTTGTTTTTTTGCTGAGTACTGGAATAAACAGTGAGCATATCTGGTATATGTCATTATTTATTGTTTAAATTACATTTTTAAAGCTCAGTGTGTTCATATAAAGGTTATTTGAAACATATCATAGTAATGAGAAAGATGCAAGTTATTTTCTTTGCTTATTTTTATAATTAAAGATGCATAACATAATGAGGCCTATGTTGGATTTTCTTCTGCAATCAAATAAAACGTCGAATTTAAGGGGTTTTAGTGTCTGACTCTTTCATTGAACCTTACTGTGACTGCTGATTATGATACTACCAACAAGCAAGTTGTTGCACTTGCCTTCGACTGAGCATCGTAGCTTTTACGTCTTTTCTGGCTGCTGAATATCTTGGGTTCAGACCCTGCAGTGTAGGTGATGGGAGGACAGACATTCAGCTCACATGGTCGCCAGCAGTGAGGCTGGAGAAAAACAGGTATAAGGGGGCGAGTGCAGAGTAAATGATACCTGAAGTAGCTTTTTGGCTTCTAGACCACCGTGCCAAGTATCACCAGAATAATCCTCTGGATATGTTTGCTCTGACCAAAACCTCCGACGCTGGGCCCCGCGATGTCCGAGAGCAGCTGTAAATCCCAGTGCTAATAAAGCTTTCGTCATGGTTCTCTTTGACAGCGGCCTGACCTTGTAAATTGTATCTTATTTAGCCTGAGAATAAAATTAAGGCAGAACCATTTTTTAATGAAGGCATCCGTAACAGCATTGCAGGAAAAAGAAAATACCTTGATTTTGACTTTGATGTACATGTAAATGTGCATTTACACTTCATTCAGGAAATCTCTAATTTCCAGTGGAAGATCAAAAAAAGTGTAATACTCATCAGAGGAAGACTGGCAGACTCATTCAGACTTAATGCTCCAAAAGCTACTGCAAAGTTTAAAAAACCATTTCCCCCATCACATTAGAGTAAGACTTCTCCAAGAAAGCCAAAGAATAAATAGTAGCAATACAGTTGGATTTAAAAAAAACCAACCTCTTCTTCCTTCTTGTTTTGTCTAGCAATGTTGAAAGTAATTTCTAAGGGGTCTATTAGCACTTTGCTTTTGTTGAAACCCCTTCTTAGTCAAAAGCGAAGCTCATAATAAGGTACAGTAACTTACCAAAACCAGAATTTATCATTCTTTGCAAACAAATAAGCTGCTGTGCTTCACAGCAGTGAGAGTTGATGAGCCAGAGCGACACTTACTTAATATTACTGCAAACCAGGGCCGAGGTGCCAAGAAAATTAGCCCTTCCTTGACCTCCCGTTACTGCTATTAATTCATAGACGGTGACAAGCTGCCCCCCACCTGCTTACCTTGATACCGCTTTGGGAATTCTCCCTGTTCCTGGCTCCAGGTGAGCTTCACTCTTCCAGCGGCAGTTGAGCTACTAGCTCAGAAAAAGGCAGGAAGGGCAATTACGTACGTCACCCGAAGCACTCGGCTGTACTGCCGCTTTGATTAGGTTTCTCATAAAATCCTTTCCACAAATGAAGAAGCGAAAAGCAAAAAGGATTGCTAAGAAATGTCAGCATTGCTGCCATAACTGAGCATCAAAGCCGTTAGGTTTACGAAAGGAATTCAAAACCAGTTCCCGTCTATACACAAGTGCCACCGAGTCGTCCGACGTGCCAGGGGGTTCTGAGAAATGGATGTCACCATCTGACTTTCTCAGTTGCTTTTCCATCAGCAGGAATCCCCAAATAGCTTGCTGAATACGTGCATCCACTCACCTACCTGTAAATCACCAGCTGCTGAAGAACACCCCCCCCACCCCGCTTTCAAGAAGCCAAAGCAGCAAAGGGAACAGCATTCAAATAGAAATGACAAAAAAAATGAGGCATAAACAGTGAATTATACGTTGCTAGAAACCAAGCCTTGCTCTTGCAAAGAGTGCCTTGGAAATAGTAGAGATGCCACACCTCCAAAAGCTGGCTTTCACAGCTGATTTGTAATTAATAACCACTACAAAATAATTACTGTCAATACAATGTAGTATTCATATGAGGTCTTCATAAATCTCAGCCTGTATGTCTGCAAACCACATCCCTAAAATGAAATTGTTCTTGGAGAATTTGAGGATTTTGCTGGTCCCGAGCACCTCACCCTGATGCATGGAGTCACTTAGAAATCTGGACATTTCTATAGTAATTCTACACAACAAATTCTGTTTGAAACCCTGCTAATTCTGGGTTGGTTGTTTTTCTTTCTCCCCTTAGCTTCCCCGAGCGCTAGGACTCGACCACAAAATGAAGGGAATAAATGACATGAGAACTCTCTAGCATGGTTCAAAAAGCAAGATCAGCTGTACTCCACCAGAAATTGCAGCATTATAATACAAGTTTTCCTTTCTCCTCCCAAGTTGAAAGCCGACCTTGTGGTGGGGGTTATGTATCCTATAGATCAAAATGTCAACAGTTCATTTACATAGCTCATAAAGCAGGCAGCACGAGTCAGGTGAAGTTCTTTAAAAAGAACGAAGGTGTTAATCAGGCTGTTTAGAGGGGGATGATGCTGATGCTGATGCTGATTATTATTATTATTGGAAATTTCATGGGAAATTTTTACCTGGCGCCCCACCTGTGACAATATTTCTGAAGTGCAACAATTTCTCAAGAGTTGGGAAAAAAAAATGACATGTTTAGACCAGTGCTAGTAACTAGGGTTTTGATTTCCAAAAAATGGCAGCAGCAGGGTCTAATCAAAACAGCCACCACAGTGGAAAGACTGTGCAGAAAACAGTCCTAGAAAAGGAAATCTCGGCTCAATGACGACGGAGAGCTCGGAGTGCATTAAAGTCCTGGTTATCATCTTCAAATGGAACAAACAGACCAGGAGTTAATTTGATTTGGCTGGGGCCCAAAGTACATGATTGACTGATGTTCTTGTCTTGTCCTTTTATTTCTTTTTTTTTTTTTTAAAGTTTCATTACAAAACAAGGGAAAATCATTTCAGATTTTCCTGGTCCTCACCCTTCCTGCTTGCTTTGCTGTTCTGAGCAAGGGGGGGAGAGAGAAAGAGTGAGAGCTGAAGAGAAGGAGTGTGATCTTTGTCACTTTGAATGACACCGGGCAAAACAACTGGGAGTGAAATTTGGGAACGGACTTCACTTCCTGCCTCCCGTGAACTTAGAAAAATAAAAAGCAGACAAAAAAACCCTTCCACAATATAATAGAGGACATTGTCTTTGCCACTATGATTCAGCCAGTACGACCGGGAATATGAAAGAAGTTTAAAAAAAAAAAAAAGTGAAGTAGGATGCTAAAAATATAATCAAAGTGCAAACAAATTGACTCCGCAGTGGTCGTTCCCATCGTGTGAGGTTCGATGGGCAAGAAGCAAAAGGAAAAGGTAGAAGAAATGCAAATGGATGAAGACTTTACCAGATTATAAACCAGGGAACTCGCAGTCGCACGACACCGAGCTATACAAATGCAGTTGAGATTTTTATAAATTTCAGTGTAAAGCAATGGCCAAAACTTACACTGAGGGATTGGGGAGGGGGGGGAACACTGCTTGAAATCCCTCTCTTTCCAAGGCCTGATCAGAGGGAGGGATACTCGGCACGCATGGAAAGCTTACGGAGAATATTGTTCACCAGCATAAGGCACTCACAAAAATAACTTTCTTTCAATAAATCAGCATTTTCCAAGGAGACAGCTCTTCCTCACCTGGTTCACAGTATACAAACCTGTATTTTCAAAGGCTGGATTCCTCCTCGAAAAGGCGTTCGAGATAACTTCAGATAATTTTTGCTGTAAGCCCCCCCTTATCTCTGCGGTGGAGAGGAATCCACGTTGCAAGTGGCCGGAGAACCTTAGGCAGAAAATACCTGCAGGAGACACGGGAGTTTTAGTCCAGACAACAGCTGGAAAAACTAGTAAAACCTGTATGAGCTCATGGGGGGGAAATGTAATTATTTTCACACAGACGAGATTTTTTTTCACCTCTTTTTTTCCTCTTTGGTTTGTATTTTTAAGCAGGCTGAAATGCCAGGATAGCCCAGATTGTAGCTACAAAGGATGGTCCCTGTTACCTGCGCCTTCCCGCTTCCCCCTCCAGCCTTTTTCCCCCAGCCGGGATGGACGCTGCGGGTCCATGTGCACAAAACTGAGCCGGTCATAATGGTTATTTAAAGAGAAAAAATCATTTTATAGAAACTGCATTCTCTATATTCTCAAGCTGGGAGAAAATTCCAGTTGGTTCCTTTGAATTTCCTTCAGGGTTATTTTTCATCTGCAGGCTTGGAGCATTTTGTGCCGCAAAAACAAATCCCTGCTCTTCTCTCGATGTGCTGTTTGGCTTGGAGTAATCAACAGGGCTCAATAAAATCATCAGCCATCTCCAGCCAGTCATGCCGAAACCCTAGCACGATTTTGCTCTCAACTGGGGAATTTAGACAGTCCAAACCAGCAGAAAGAGCCCAGCTATTTATTTTTATTACTGTGCTGATAATTAATCCTAGAAGTTTTTTTAGGACTTAAAAAATCTTTTTCTGAGCTGTTGTTCGCTTAACTGTTTCACATGTGTTTCTTAGATTCACTTTTATTTGCTGGCCATGATTTTCATGGGAATGAGGTGTCCGTCTGTGGGATTTGAGCTCACATTCGTGGCTAATTATCCGAGAAAGGTCCCTCTGATCTTTTCCTAAAAACGCCTTTATTCCTACCGTCACAGTGAAGAGCACAGCCCCCATAGGGTTGACTTGCAGAGAAGCCACAAGCATGAAAATTTTAAAAATCAAATTAGTCTGAACAATAGGAGAAGAACACAGATGTTTCCTTGGGTTTATCATTCCTCCATCACGTTTGCTCGCTCCAGCGCTCCCACGCACGAGTTTCCACGAGCATCGCTCAACTCCCTGCCCCAACAACCTTCCCCTTCGCCCACCGTCTCCTGGCCGGGCAGGACACGCTCCTGCCATGCGGCCGCGAATCTTTCCTGCCCGAGGTAAGTCTTTCCTTCCTTTGGGCAAAGACACTGTCCTCAGGAAGAAGGAAGGAGGAGGCTGAGAGTCCCGGTGGCTCACGGAAAAGTGTATGACTGGCTAGGTGGAGCCACCATCGGTGAGTCAAGAGAGTCCCAACGACGCACAAGCGTTTTCCTCCTCGTCACTCGCGCGGGTGCCGGCGGGGACGGACACCCCAGTCCCAAGCCCTGCTGACACGGTGAAAGCTTTGATTGATGGAGCTGGAGAGGGCAGATGTTTTATCACTGCATCAGAGGAAAGGGCTCCCGGCAGATCCACCCACAGGGCCCCCAGGGAGATGCACCAGCCCCGGAGCTGGATTCCCAGGTCAGGGAGCAAACTTCCCTTAAGGATGGGGAGTGGTACGTTCTGGCCGAAAAAATGAGATTACCAGAAGGACAATATTGGTTTTTCCTCTGGTGTGGAAAGGCGTTCTGCTCTGCTCCCAGCATTGTGTGGCTTTATTCTTCCTAGGGGTGTATTTGGAGTTCACGGAGCCTGACGCTCACCCCATCGTTAGTCACTAATCAGAGTCAAGTATGAGGGACCTTTTGCCTGAAGCCTCGGGACCCCTCGGTGCTCCGGGGAAGCTCAGCATCCAGAGGAATTTTCCACAAATACCCGGGATTTTCCCAGCATCCCCTTCTGGGGCTGCTCAGGACACTTTGACAAAGCCCTGGTTTCAGCACACGGGTATTCAGCAAGGCTGAAAAAGCAGATCGACACCAGCTGAGACAACCCCAGCCCAAACGTCAGCCTTCCTCCAGCGCAGTGGGCCACGGTCACCACCCACATCCCATTTATGTGCAACTGAGTTGCCAGGAGCATCTGGCTGTGACATCTCCCAAATTTCACATCCAAGCACAGCTAAAAAAGTCACATTACTGTTGTAGAAATCCTGCACACGTTGGTGTCCGGCTCAGCTTTACCATCTCCTAGTCAATTTTGCAGCAGCTAAGGGTTTCCTCTGCCATCCAAATAGCAAATAACCCTCTGCTCTGCTATTCAAACTGCTAGAAAAAGCTCATCATTTGCCTTAGAGAGAGCAAAGTCTTCCCTATAACTTGAATTTCCAGCAATTTCCTAAGCAGACACCGATCGAAAGGCCAGCGGGAGCAGCACACATCCCACTGTGTGGCCAGGCTCTGGCAAGATGCAAGTTTTTTCAGCATCCCCTGATATTCAGCTGATGGGCACGATATGAATGAATGAATAATACAGTGGTTTTTCTAAATTACATGTGTGCTCAGAGAGGGCTGATGTGCTCTGGCTGCTTGTCACGCAGGCGGCAGTTCCTTACCGAGGTTGTAAATGTTGTTTTAATGTGGTAATAAGTTTCTTGCACGCCGAGTGAAGGATTAGCCACATTCATTGCCCCTAAGTACCTTAAAAGAAGTGAGCCAACTGCCCCAGCTTACTGCCACTTTCAACATCCCAACACTTGGCTGAGATCTGAGCTCCCAAAAAATCCTGTTCACCCGGCAATAAGTCTAACTGAGCCAAACGAAGGATGGATTTGGTTTAAGCAATGACAGAAAGAAAACATGGAGATGCTCCCTTCTGGTGAGGTATTTTGGGCTCCCAGCTCAGATGTAATTCGATTTTAAAGACAATTATTGACAAAATCTCAAGAAGTTTGGGATTCGGGCATCCTGGCAAAGGGCAAAGCTGAAGCTCAGTGTTAATCCCTACCGAAACCCCTCCCGCCTGCCTTGCTGGGAATGGGGTGAAAGCTGCGTCAGCCCTTGCACAGCATCACTCCAGAGGATTTCTCATGCAGCTCCGGCGCTGTCAGGAAGCGATTAAGAAAGCAAAGGAAATAAAAGCAAGTCAAAGAGTTTTGATCCCGCTCACCCTCTTCCCGCCATGGTGGTGACGCCGGAGAGCAGGATTATTCAGGGTCCCCTTTGAAGCCGCACTTGCGTCAAAGGACGGCACCTGAAAATGGGGAATCGCCTCGACTCCAGCCCAGATTCGGTGGTAGAGAGGAGCAGGGGCTGATTCGGGGCAGAGCCTCAGCTCTGCAAAGTCTTGCATGGTTTGTTCAGTCACTGTCACCCCAGTGCAGCTGTCCCTAACACAGCTCATCTCCCAGTACTGCTACAGGGATTGCACTGGGCAGCAAGAAAACCGAAGCTGGTCTACGCACTTTCACCCAAGCTGGGCTTAAACCACTTCACGGCTGAGCCGGCAAAGCGCATCGTGACCCACATCCCCAGCCCAGTTGGGGAGCGCGGCCCCACCGTGTTCAACTGCTCCCAAAAAACTGCTCTCGCGTGTCACAAAAAGACACGTTTCAGAGCAAACAGGCAACCAAAAGGTTGATTTCTCCAAACCCACCCAAAAAGCCAGGGGTATTATTTGCTTTCCTCCCCTCTCTCCTCCTCCTGGGAGGCTCCAATGTGTTTTCAGCTGGTTTGGCCGCCCCCGGAGCCGGCACGCAGCCTGACGTCACCCCGCGCTGCACCTCCAGCTCCCATTTATGCTGGCAACACTCTAAAGATAGATCCGAGCAAAGATTATCAGCCCGAGCGGTATTAATAGGAGGCAGCTGCTCTTTAAAGAGGCTTTTAAATAATGTAAAGAAACTTTGCCGTATTTTTAAAAGCCTTTTAAGTGAGCCAACTACCCCTTCTCTTCTCTCGCACCCCCCCCCTCCCCGAGCTCACGTGCACCTGCACCCAGGTGATGTGTTGGCCTCGAAGGGTGCCATTTTGTCATCTTGCATGCTCAAAAGCCGCTCTCCCATCAGCGTGGGCCGGGGGACACGGCTCCATCCCTACTTCAGCCCAAAGGGAGGGTGGTGGCAGGTTTGCGGAGCCGGGAAGGGATGAGACGACCCCCACTCCAGCTGCTGCACCGGGCCAGCTTCGACCAGCTGCCTCTCAAAAAAAAAGCCGTCGGCAGAGCTGGTTTCAAGGAAAACACAGTGAGATGCCTAAACAAGCACTGAGCAGAGCAAATACATCCCCGTGGGTCAGCAGGGTTGTACCCGGGGTCTTCCCCATGCTGACACCCCCGAGCACTCCCTGCCCTGCGGCTGGACCACACAGGCGGCACGGCCACGAGCCTTGGGACAGGCTGGTGAGATGGGACCGTGTCCCGCTGCCGCGTCTGCCGGCTATTTTAATGGCACGAAGGGAAATAACACAAAATCTCGGTCTTTCCTCCAGCCAGCGCCAGCTCCCGGGGCCGTGCTTCAGCCAACTAAATGGCTCCCGAGCGCAACAACAGCCCGAGAAAAGCGTGAAAGGCAAAAAATAAATATTGTGAAACTGGCGGCTGTAGAAACCAGCTGCAGCTGCCGATGGCCACATCTGGCCGCCGTGGCGTGGCACAGGCAGGGACCCGCTCGGAAGTCGGGGCGAGCGGGCAGAGGCAGCATCTCCCCTGCCTGCCCCGTTTGCTGGGGACCGGGGGGGGGAAAGCTGCCCTGGGTACCCCCTGGCAGGAACCGTGCAGTCCCCGCAGCATCACCGTTCCTCTGCTCGGTAACCTCATCTCCCTGTTAACTGAATAATGGAGTGAAACCTTAGCTGTGCTGCTCTCAGCCTGAACATAAAACCCTCCAGCACAGTGCAGGCTCCTGCTAAACTCTGCTTGGGGCTGTCTGCACCGAAAGGGGAGTGGGTACTCTGTAAATCCCATCTTTAGATAAAAGCAGCAAGTGTCTGTACGACACCCAGCGCAAAAGGGTCTGGGTTTGGGCTGGAGCAGGCAGAAAACACTGCAGCGGGGACACCGGCGTGCTGCCTTCTGGCCCTGAGCACAGCCGAGCTGCAGCGGCGATGCTCGTGCCCACGGGCAGCAGATGCCTGTGGTTGTTAGAAATAGATGCCTGCGGCATGCCGTTACTTTTAAAGGCCAAACCGGGGCAAAGTTTATTGCCGTGACATGAAAGTAGATGAGAACAAATCCTACTGGAGCGGAATAAACGTTACTCCCCATGCAAATAGAGGCAGCGAGGCTGGACGGGTGCAAACGCCGGGGATTTGTGGAGCGTGGGCACGGTCGCAACCTGCCTGCATCTCGGCTGCCTCTGTCTGGAACAGAGGGACACGGTCCAGGGTTGGGACTGGGCTCCCAGGAGACTCCGACACTCTCCCTGCCGTCGGGCCAAGACCCGTGGAGGAATTTCTAACCCTCAACACGCACAATTCACACACTTGTGTTTTTAAAGAGGCTTTTCCTTTTGGCAGCCTTTTAGTTGAAAGCGGAAAATTACACAGTTCACCCTCGGAGCTGATGGCTGTATCTTTAATCTTTTTTTTTTTTTAAATTAAATTCCAGAGAGGATGCCACAAACGTGAGCACCAAATGGGCTGCTCGGATTGACCTCCAATTGCTTTGACACGTATTTTGCTCCAGCTCAGGAAGTTGCTCACAGCCAGTTTATGTATTTTAAGGGTGGGTAGATTGACAAATAGGAAATCTATGACATGTAATAGCTGATAATGCATGATGCATTTCCCCCTGCCCTGTGAATTATTTGCGGCTGCATTTTATTTAAATATTATCATGCCAAGGGTTTCAGTGTGTGGCATCCACAGATGACATCAGAGAGAAAAAAATTAAGCAATTCTCCTTATTTTAGGAGCTTATTTAGTCCAGATATTTTAAGTTACGTTTTTGGCCCAGTATCCAAGTGATCTTTCTTCAATCTAAATAAATGTCTCCCATTAAAAAAAAAAAAAAAGCAAAACAAAACAAAACACAAACCCAACAGATGTGGTGAGCCCCGCAGTTGTTCCAAAGCAGAAAGCAAACCCAAGCACGTTTGCCAGGCCCCGTCCGCCTGCTTAACTGAGCCTGTCAAAACCAATAATAAGGAACACTTGCGCAGTGCTTGATCTTTGCAAACCGCGGGGCAGCTTGTGATGGGGACACACGGAGAGCGTGGGGGGGGGAAGGAGGAACCCCCTTTTTTTTAAGTGAGGATGTTGAGGTTTCGGGCTTGGGGAGGTGAAGTTGGGAGGGCAGGTGATAACCAAGCTCAGCTTTTCCCTGATCCTGCACACCTTTTCCAAACACCTCTCTCGGGCAGCTCGGCGGGTGCTGGAGGATTTTGCGCCCCCACTGACACGGCTGGAAGGCAGGGGAGGGCACACCTCGGCAAGGCATTCGGGATGCCGCTTTGCCCGCTGAGCATCCAAGAGGCACAGCCCAAATTCCCCCTTCCCTGATGAGCATTTGCATCCCAAACACCCCACACATTTCCCAGCACGTCTCACCCCTATTTTCCTTGCCATAGCCTTTTTTTTTTTTTTTCCTCTCTGCTTGCCGCCGTGCTCACAAGCCCCCTCAGCCCCCTGCTCCTGGGGGGGCTAAATACCTCCTCGACTCCCTCCCCAGTAACCCGGCCAGGAGGGCCGCAGCCTCGCTGCCCAGCAAAGCAGCAGGATGCAGCTGTGGGAAGCCGGAGGATGAGTTTGGGATTCTCCAACCCTAACGGAGCTGCTGGTGGGAGAGGTGATAGACTGGGCTCTTGCTGGAACTCACTGGGAGCTGCGGAGGAGGCTGGAAGGAACCAGCGTCGGTCGCCTGCGGTGCCTCCTGCTCTGCCCTCACTGCTCGGCAAGCTGCAGGGTGATGCACTTCTTTTTATTTCCCCAATTTTTTTATTTTTTTTTTTTCCAGCGGCTCTGCTCCCTGCCCAAGGCACTCAGCCACGGCTCTTGTGCCATCTGCCGACCGAAGACCGCCGGCTCCGGAGCAGGACCCAGCACCCAGCACCCAGCACCCACCTTCTCCCCTCCGGCAGCCCCCAGGTGCCTCCTTCCCTCGCCTCGCTCCCACCGCCACCTCCTGCCCAGCCCTGACTTGAAAGCATCCCTGGGAATTTGGCTAAAGCCCAGAAAGCCCAAAGATGGGAAAATTCTGCTCCTTGGCCATCCATCCCTACGGCCACCCAGGAGGCCTCAGCGGCAGAGGATGGGGAAAGGTTGCACCCCGGCTGCTTTTGATGGGGCAGAAAGGGGGTAGAAGCAGAAAGGGTCTGGCCACAATGTCCAGGTATAGAATGACAGAATCCTTTAGGTTGGCAAAGACCTTTAAGATCATCAAGTACAACCCTAAATCTAAGACTGCCGAGTCCAGATGCTGGGAAGGGGCAGGCCAGCGGCTGCAAACCCTCCGTGGGGAGACTCTGCTCTTGCTCAGCATCTTCAGCCCGGGCGCTGCCGACGGCCCCGGCAATCGCCCCGGTCCAGCCTCGCACGTTGAAGCCCAGCCTTGCACATCGATGCTGCAACATGCACAAAGGCAGAAATTTGTCCGCCCGCTGCAAAGCAGAGGTTTGCCCTCCTCGTTGCGGAAATGCTCGGCGGGGAAGGAGCAGGTAGCCCCGATGGTTTGATGAAGGATGCTTCCTACAGCTGTCTCCTTAGAAAAAGTGACAGACAAGTACCCAGAATGTAATTTAGTGAGTTCAGTTTTTCCTCCATCTGCCAGCACTGGGGGACACTGAATTATTCATGACGTTTCACCAAAATAATCCCTTTTAAAAATAACTCCCCTGCTTAAAAGATAGTGAGAGCACTTCTAGCACCGACCGGTATTTTTATCTCCCGAGCTTGACGCAGCAAACCCCCAAACCTCAGCAATTCCTGCCCGTACAGACCGCTGACCCACTCCTCTTTACCAGCGTGGGTGAAGGAGTACGGGGGGGATTTTTTTTTTTTCCTCCCCCCGCCCCCCCCTTCAATGCTCAGCTTTGGAGTCGAGAAGCAAAGCTGCACATCTCCTGTGTCCAAGCAGAGGGCACTGCTGTCTAATGATTTGAGCCAGGGCTCTGCTTTAAGTCAATCCCAAAGTCCTTCTGGCATCGAAAACCTCTCCCGCCAGCAGATATTGCTGTAGCAGCAGCTGAGAAACCCTCTCTCCATTTAATTCCCCTGATTTCAACAGGTCCCCCAAAATCCAGAAATAATAGATAAAAAAGTCGGTGATAAAACCCAGTCCAAGCAGAGCACCAGGGAAATGCTGGCTTGTCTCAAAAGGGTAAGAGCTGGCTAAAATGGAAATAAAAGAGATAAACAAAGGGCAGGAGATGACAGCCTGCCCCAATTCCGGCGGTTCAGCCTTGTGCCCGTACTGCCTGCGCTTCTACCCATCAAGATGTCCTTCCACCCTGCCCGCACGCTGCCTGCATGCTGCCCGCACCCACCGCCAGCCTCTGCCAGCCCAGCAGAGACGTGGCCTTCATCCCAGAGCCAGGCAGAAAGCGGGTTCTCCGTGAAAACTTGCTAAAGTTTCAAAGTTATTTTTGTCCCATGGATTCTGAAAAGAAGCACATTTTTCTGCTTGCTTTTTTTTTTTTTTTTCTCCCTGGTGTTTATTAGAAAGCCTTGGAGAAGGAATCTGCTTTCCCTCACCCGCCTGTCGCTCAGTCTCTGCCATCGCTTCCATCTTCTACTGCTTTTTGGTTTATTTCGCTGATGAAAAAGGACAGAGAGAAGCTGGGAAAAAGAAGAGGATATAGAAAACCCTTTTAAGTTTAGTTTCAGCTGCATCAAAGCATTCGCAAACTCCTCAGAGATGTCTCTTCACATGCTCTGTGCTTGCAATCCCCCGCGCATCCACCTCACTCATTATTCCCTTTATTCCCATTATATTCCCATTATTCCCACTAGTCTATATTCCCATTATTCCCTCGCCCTGAGCACTTTAAAAACAAAATCTTCTGGCACGGCAGGAGTGCCTTGGGAGGGCTGGCTGCCCCATCGCGCTCCCGGCAGGCAGAGTCGGGTTTCCAGGGCCTCGGATGCTCCTCCGACATCGCATCGGGATCCTGATGCGTCCCAGTGATAGCTGCCAGAAATCAGATACTTTGGAAGCTGCAGTTGCGCTGCTGCCATAGAAATCCTCCCGTTTAAACACCCGACGGCAGCTAGAAGCAGCTTTCTCCTGATTTCATCTAACCTAGTTAAAAAGAGGAGTAATGTCCCTGGAGAGTTGTAATAAAATTAACTTGCCAGTCAAAAAAAAAGCTGATGATTTATGATCACTTGCGATAGATCCTCTTAGTCTTCTTCCCAGAAATCCCCCAGCGGCCTCTCGCTGCCAAAATGCAGCGGCCAAGAGTCGCAGTCCATCCCCGGCACCACGGCAAGAGTCCGAGCCCTCACGGGTGCCAACGTCCGCGGCACTGGGAAAGCTCCCGGGCACGGGGCAGGGAGCGGGGCTGGGGCTAGGCAGGCTCAGCAGCAGGTTTTGGCAGGGGAGTGCCTGCGGAGATGATTTACGAGCCTCATCCAAAGCCTCCAAATGCTTCAGAGACCGTCGGTGCTCTGCAAGCAAGGGAGGGCTGGATGCGACCCATGGAGGCACACGGAGCGGGATGGGGAGCAACCAGCACAGCCCCAAGGCCGCCGTGGGCACTAATCCTGCCCCGCTGCCAGCTGCCCTGTGCTAAGCTCCATTTTCCTTTACTCTCCCCCCAACTCGACCCACCCAGCGCCTCGTCTCTTCCGTGGGTCCAGAAAGCCAAACTCCAGCCTCTCCATTAATCTCAGCCGCACCGAGTCATTAGGGGCGGATAAAGCTACTCACCCCAATTCCTTCCTGCTCGTCTCGATCCCAGCCAAGCATTTTACCTTGGCGCCGGCTGCCTCCCGCCATCAACAAGCCAAGG
>VYZV01041355.1:1226-35456 GCA_013401275.1 Pandion haliaetus | reverse complement strand
GGGGGGGGATCGGACGGGACCCCCTTCTCCCCGCCGCTAAAATCCCACCAAGTTTCTTTTTGCTCGTGTTTCCCTAATGCCCGGCGGCTGAAGAGTGGAGAAATGGGGAAACCAGTAGGACCAGAGCCTGAGCACTGGGCAGCACTGGGATACGGAGCCAGAGAGCCCGAGAGGCTGAGAGGAACCCGGGGAGAGCTCCCTGCCGGCTTCATACGTGCAGACGGAGCCCTCCAGCACCCCGTCTCCCCGCAGCCCCCCCCCTTAAATTCCCTGAGCCCCTGCTGCGGCTGGCAGGGTACCCCAGTGCATCCCACCGGCCGGGGAGCGACCACCGTGCAGGACCCCCCCCGGCTAGCTTGCCTGCAGCACAAAACCCCAGCAGATGATAAAAAAACCAAACTACTTTCCATCTTCTCGCAGATCTAACAATTTTTCCTCCTTCGTTCCCAGCCCCTTCATTTTTTCTGGTTTTGCTTCAATTCAGAGAGCTGCGGGATTCCCCATCCCTTGGCCGCTGGAGGTAAATCCTGCCAGAGGTCTGACTGCCATCGCTTCCATCCCTCCGGAGCAGGACGGTGGGGAAGGGGATTTGTGTTTTGGGGTACACAAACCTGCACCGTACCCTGCTTCCCCCGTGCCTCTCCGGGCTGGGGCTGTCACAGTGGCACAGGCAGCGTTAGGAGGGACCAAAAGGAGGCATTGTCCAAAATTCACATAACAGTCAGGCTTCTAATTCCATCCAAAATAGGGGAATTTTCTTGAATTCCCATTAAACATCACAGGAAAGTTCATATTAAATTTATCAACTCTCAACCCTACTTCATCTTATTGCTGAGGGTCCCCATTCCCAGTTCGATCCCTCCTTTGGAAACCCACTCTCACTGGGAACAGAACTGGACTTGGGTCTCACTTTGCTTTGGGTATTTCTTGCTGCAGGAAAATGTTTGCTTGCCCACCCTTTTGAGGCAGACGAGAAGAAAGCCGACGCCTGCCACCATCCCAAGCAGCGACAGCGGAGAAAACCCCGAGTTTTGTTCTCCCAAACTCAGGTCTTTGAACTGGAGCGGCGATTTAAGCAACAGAAATACCTCTCCGCTCCGGAAAGGGAGCACCTCGCCAGCGTGCTCAAGCTCACCTCCACGCAGGTGAAAATCTGGTTCCAAAACCGAAGGTACAAGTGCAAGAGGCAGAGGCAGGATAAATCCCTGGAGCTTGCTGCCCACCCGCTGCCCCCGCGGAGGGTGGCAGTGCCCGTGCTCGTCAGGGACGGCAAACCCTGTCTCGGGGGCTCCCAGCCTTACCCAGCCCCATACAGCCTCACCGCCAGCCCTTACTCCTATAGCCCCTATTACAGTGCCTATAGCAGCAGCCCATATGGTGCCAGCTACAGGGGGGGCTACACNGTGCTTGCAAGCTGCCGTGCAAGGAGGGATCAGGGCTTGGTAGGTGGCCATGGGGGACAGGACCGCCTGAGAAGTGCCGAGGAAAGCCCCCCCCACCCCCACCCCACCCCCCGGCTCCAGATCCCAACATTCGTTGGCACTGGGGCCAAACCCGGAGGGTTTCTGCCACCCGGGACAGTGGGACGTCCCCGGAGCATCCATCCCCTCCAGGTAGCTCATGCGGTCACGTCTCTGCAAAGGCAGGGCAGGAGAGAGGGGGATGCTGTGGCTCCAGCACTGCGACTTTGGGGACCCAATGACTGAGGGCGTTTATTTATTTAAACACAAATGTTTTGGAGTCTGGCCTTTCCCGCTCCCACAGAGGGTTTGCTCCTCCAAGATGCCAGTGCACGGCCGTCGAGAAGGTGTGAACACTGGTTTTCTTCCTAAGGACAGCTGGAAAACAAGGTCTGTGCATACCACTGTGCATTCACTTTTTTATGAACCGTATTTAATGCTTTGAGTTCCTCTAATCCTCTGAGATACATTTCTGATATATATTTCTTAATATCTCCCAGCACAGGTGTTCATTTCTCTCTTTATTATTATAATTATTTGCAAATAAAAACTGGTGAAATTGTGTGGTTTCACTCTCTTGCCATTCCTCACTGAATATTTTGACTTTTCCTATCCACAACTTGCATTTGAGCATCAAAATCTCATCCAAAGAAAAAAAAAAAATCAATCTTAATACTAATAATTAACCCAGAAAGTTAATTGCCTTGTAGCCCAAGCTTGCCCTCCCTAACTCTTGGCAAGTGTTTTCAGCTCTCTGTTACTCTTCCCTTACTGGTAAAATGGGTTTGCAGGTACATGGTGGGGCAGCTGCGAGGGGCAGCTCACAGCATCTTACGGTGGGTTGATGTCATCTGAATTATACCAACATCACCGGTGCTGAACCAAGAGGTGCAGGATTCCCCAGATCAGGATCCATCGGCATCAAGTGCCTTGCTGGCTCAAAGGACTGTATATTCCTATATACATCTCTCTATACCTACTCATGAAATGCAGGAGAGCTGGATGCCGTTGCGGTGTCCCGGGGAGGATCAAAGGTGAGCACAGCCATGCCCCGAACAGGAGGCATGAATCTACGGCTTCACACTTACTAAATAAACCCAGTGAGAGCTCGTTAGACCGACCCACTCATTGGGCTGCCCATGGCCCCCCCGCGCGGGCTCTACTCGTATCGGGGAGGGGGGAAAAGCCACACAAAGGTCAACATCTGATGCAAAATGTTGGTTTAACAGAGATCTTGCCACTACAATGCCAAGATATCCCAGTGATGGAGCCAGACAGCAACCTGCGCACAACTCCCACCGCACGGGACAGGCAACATCTCCTCCCTCCATCCCCCCTCCGGGCTGCTGCGCCCTCCTCCCCGCTCCTTTCCCGACAGCTTCTTATCCTCCCGGTGTTTGACGAAAAGAGACTTGTAGGAGGCAATTAAGCTTTTATCTCTAATCCCCACTCAGCCCCATCACTCCGGCGTTCGCTCACTTCCCAAATGGGACATCCCTGACATCCCAATGAAACCAGAAAAACCCTCTCAGCGAGATAGCTTGTTCCTGCTGCTCCGAGGCTTTGCAGCCCCACCGAGACCCTGGAAAAGACTGGGTAAGGCGACAGCCGTGGTGGGTGCTGCCCCTTCTCCTCCCCTTCATCCATCCTTACTCAGGAATATCTCCCAAAATCAGCTGAGTCTCAGGTCTCTGTCCTGGCTTTGGAGCAGCCAGGACACTCGACAGGCTCCTTGCACTGGGAAATGCTGCGGGCATCGGGGAAAGCCCCGGCAAACAGCAGCATCCCCAGTGCATGGGTTCCCCTGCAAGTCTTAACAACACTGAGAGTTTTTTCTTTGAGGTTCAGCAATAAAATGAGGCAAATCACATGAGACTCCCCCCAAATAAACACAGAAATCAAAGAAGGAAATTGTTACCCCCTGCCCCAGCTCAGAAAAAAAGCCTGAAAATGGGAATCATGAGCACCAAAGGCATCATTTATATCCCTCCATATGTTTTGGAGGGTCTTCCCGAAAGCCCCATTCCCAGAGGGTTGGGATACCCTTAAAACCCTGGTGTTTGCCAGATCCCCTCTGTCACCTGCCTCTCTGCAGCACGTGCCAGGGCTGTTGCTTTAAACTTCCCCTCTTTCCAGCCCAAATCAGAAATTACCCGCTACACAGACGACTGTAAAAATGAGCTTTCTCAAACACCGGCGTACACTAACCAGCCCACGTTCCCCCAAAGCACCTGGTTCTCCTGCACCAAAACGCCTGTCCTGGGCCAAATTATGCATTGCTCATCAGCTATGGGTTATTTTCACCAAGCGAGCCACGGATGCAGGCACCGGCTATGAAGGGTCAAGAGACTCGACCACAAAAGAGCCGTGCAACGAGGCTGCCCAGGACAGACCTACGGACAGAGGGGTCGAGCAGACAGACAGCATCGGGAGATTTTACTAATGCTTATGGTAAGCCCTGGCTGCAAAGCAGAGGTGTTAACAGCCCAGCTGTATTTGCAGGAAAAGGCTTATTTGAAGTGAAATGGTGTCCCTGGAAGGAAGGGAGCAGGGGAGGGAAGCCCTTCTGCTGGGTCTTAGGTTTGTGTATTTGTGCTAGAGCCCACAATAGCTATGGGTGCACAACAGGCTGCGTCGCTGGGTGTGCAGGCACGTGCTGGTCTCCGACAGCAGCAAGGGCAGCCTAAAATCAGCAGGGGTAGGGTCTCCGCGGTGGGAAACGTTGGCTCCCGAGTTCAGCCCAGAGTGCCCCCGGGGAGCAGCATGGCTCCCCGACCCGAGCGAGCATCCCCCCCCCCACGGCACGGCACCCACGGTCACGCCGACGTGCCGTGGGGCAAGGCCAGCTGGGTGCATGCCAAGCCCTGGTCCTGCCGGGGCGCCCACCGGTGCCCCTCGGGGCTCCCCCTCCACCCCAAGCCCCCCCCAGGCAGCACAGTGGGATTCAGATTAAACACTGGAGGGGCCGGGCAGGGAGCCGGGGGGCAGCCCACCCACCCATGCACCCATGACCCACCGCAGCAGCACCTTCCGCCGGCTCCTAATCTGCTCTCCAGAAGCGAGGCCGGGGGGTTAGAGGGCCAGCGGCCGGGGCACGGCTGCAATAATACTCTTGGGCTCCAATTGCTTCATAAATCTTTCCAAATTCCCTTTCTCGAGCGATAGGAGGATAACGAGGCTGACTTATTGAAGCTACTGAAGTTTTCCAAGCATCCGGTGAATATAGGGGGACATTTTCTAAGCCAGGAGCATCAGCAGGTTAAAGAACGAGAGAAGAGGGTAGGGTAAAAGCAGGGTTTGGGGCACGTCTGCACAACCTGCTCCGGGCTTGGGGCTGCCGTAACCAAACACCCTCCTATAAAATCAACAAAGTCCTCAGGGGATTTCAAGAAAATCTATTGTTTCCCTTTTAAGGTTTAAAAAAAAAAAACATGCCTGGGCTTTTCGGCTGAGGACGAGGGCCTGGCTTTGAGTGAAGGCTTTAGGAATAGAAGAGGTGATCTGTGTTACATTATTCCTACAGCAAAAGGAATTTGCAGACAACAGGGCTATAGGGTGTCACTATATATATATATATATATATATATATAAATATGCACATTGCTCAGAGGGTGCCTGCAGTTCCCAGGGATGCTGCTCAACTGCATCCATGGAGCTGACTCCTGCTCCCACGGGGGCTTCCCCACCAGATTGTTTTGCCTTATGATGGGGCAAGGTGATTTTTTAATCATGTGCTGCCCACGTCTTGGGGGGGGGTCACAGCTGTTTGTGTGGTGAGCGAGGAGTTGTTTTCCAAACAGAAACTCTAGAAGAACAACCACAAATAAAGTAGATACTCAGAAAAAAATCTGTTATAACAGAGAGCTCGACTCATGGTTTTTCTTGGAATTGGGAAGGTTTTGCTCCTTTTGGGGGCCTTTGAACACAAGGCCTTGCAGCATGGTGTATAAAGGTATTAAGGCTTCTTAAATAAATGCTGTCCCATTCCACAGCTGGTTGAGGAATTAGTCTGAGGTTTAGGCTTAAATTTTCATGTGAACCCTCTGCCCCTTTCTGTGCAAGCATTTGCCTCTGGAGCCACTCTCCCTGTCTGTTATATCTTAACTTGCATTTTAAAGCCCTCGTTAGAGCAGCTTTGCAAAGTTGACGAAAATGTCTTTGACATTTTCACCCCATTTTTCAACAAACTGAAAGTGCATCGAAGCAGAAGGTTTTGAAGAAGATGCTCACAGACCTCAAAATACTAAAAAAAAAAAACCTCAATCTTTTTATTTTCTTCACTTTTTTCCCCTGAAAACAGCATTTCCCCAAAGAGCTCTAGGGATTACCCCGGGACAGAAATCATTTCCATAACCAGGAGCAAGCAGAGCACCGGCTCGCTGGGGCAGGGGCAGGGGATGCAGAAGCTGTCCCCTTGCAGAGCATCCTTCGAAGGCAGCGATGCTGCTCCCCCCTCCTCTCACCAAAACACCCACCCTGGGAGCATGTTGATCCCCAAAAGGATGAACTCACTTAAGCATCCTTCTCTTCATCGTAAAAGCCCGGGGGGGGTGATTTGCCAGCAAGGCANNNATGTCGAGGGAGGCGGGGAGGGGGGGGGGGCGGGGAAAGGAGGAGGCTGAGGTTTGGCTGTGACCCCATGGATCTGTGGGGAAGGGTGTCCTGAGCAAAAGGGAGAAGCAAGCAGCCAGAAAACCCACGGGAGCCAAGAAACAACCGAAGGGCGTAAACTCCTGCCAGGGATCTCCAATCAGGCCCGGGAGGCTTGGCTGCCTGCCGTATAAATGCAGAGCCGGGAGGGTGGGAAGCCAGTGTGCCGCTGGGCAGGGAGAGGAAGAGGAGGATGAGTGCCGGGGTGCTCCCTGCAAGGAGGCAGAGAGCACCCAGCAGCACCCCAGCAGGGATGAGCTGGACCCCGACGGTAGCCCAGCAGACCATGCCCATCTCCTCCAGGCCTCGGACATCCTTCCTCATCCAAGACATCCTCTGGGATGGGGCGGAGCGGGGAGCGTGGCCGGAGCGGGGCAAGAGCGGAGGGTTTGGCAGCCCGGAGGACGGGGAGCCGGGGGCGGCCGCGGCGGAGGGCAACGAGGGCAGCTCAGCCCTGGGGGCTGCCCCCCGGGGGGGTCCTTGTCCCCCAGGAGCATCCCCAGCCCAAACCCGAGGGACACGCCACGAGGCGGACGCAGGTAAGGGGGTGGAAAATTCCTGGCTGAGCCCACTGGCTAGGGAATGGATCAGCAACGTCTACGCTTGGGTTAACCAAGGGGCAGGATCCTGACCCGGCTGCCTCGAGCGCCCCAGAGCCAAATAACCCGTGCTTTAAATACCAGGGAGTATCTGTGCTTTAGCAGTGGGAAAATAAGAGAAACAGCAACTGCATGCAAATCTTTCGCCAGGCGCTTCAAATAATTTGAAGGACTGAATCTGGTTAAAACGCCGTTTAAAAAAAAAAAACAGACAGTCGATGCATTTCTGCGATATCTTGGGAAATAAACTTCCCTTTTAATGCAGAAGGTCCCCAGCAAAAGCACCTTGGGGTACGGGCTGCCAGCTCAGAGAGGCAGTTTGTGCCCCTCCTTCACGCGGCCATCAGCGCGGCGATGCCGCCGCTGCCGAACACATCGGTGCCTCCGGTCGGGAGATATTGTGGAAATCCCTGTGTTGAATTTGTGCTGTTTGCAGCAGGGCTCAGCTTTCCCGCGTGCTCAGCCCCGATTTCACAGTGCGTACCACTGCACATCGCGTGCTTTATTAATAACGACCCTGCTCCTCTTGCCACAGCATCCCTTTCTAGCATGCAATTGCTAAATTCGTTGCAGGCAATAACATTTCACTGCAGAAGCAACATACTGAAAATCACAGTCAGAAGCAAATTTTTTTGACCGGTGCCTCTCGCGTTGCAGCAGCACGAGCCCGGCTCGGGCTGCAGGAGGGAGCTCAGCCTTTCCTTGCCCAAGCAGTCCTGGGCCGAGCTGCAACAGCCAAAAAAGCAATTTTGAACTCTCTAGCGACCGGCTCTTGCTTGCTAAGAGAGCCCTTGCCAGGGGAATTTTGGCTTTACGTTTCAGTTCTATTAAAAGAAGCTCCTACATAAAAGCGAGTTCTGAAACAGCCACCAGGCTGATAATTACAAAAATCATTAAAAGCCATAGCAAATCTCCCAGAAAGTGGCTAGTGTAAATCAGCACAACTCCAGGGATTTCAGTGGGACCACCATGATTTACACAAGCTGGGAATTAAGCCCGTTGTTTCTATCTTGAGCATTACGTTCACATCTTAAGAAAATAGACTAAGAAATGACTAAAGGGGGGGAAAAAAATGGCCTATTCCCATCCCAGGCTGGGTAATACACAAAAAGGAACTAACTGCATAAATACACTGACTTAAGAAGTTTTAACAGTTACAGGTGACACTTCCCAGGGAGCTCAGCACCTTCCTGGGTCGCAGCTCAGGCGACCGAACGGTGCCACGAGAAATAAGTTGGAGGCAAACACTGAGATGCCGTTTTGGAGCTGTGATCCAAGGCCAGGTCTGCCGCTATATATGTAAAGCCAGGCCTGAAGGTTTAAAAATCTGCCCCCAAATTTCTTGGCATTGCCTTGGAGTCATCAAAGAGAAAAGGGAGGAATTTCTTTTCAACACTTCCTAACTGCAGTCTGCTTCAAGCTGCACGGATTTCCCATTTCTGAGCTAGCCTCTGTAGCTTGAGGATAGAAACTTGTTTTCTTTGGGGATCAGGATTTTCCCATAGGCACAGCAGAGGGGATGTTTCAAAGAAATGCCTGAAAGTATGAATTCTATGATAAAAATCTCAAGAGCTGTTGATGCCATAAAGTACGTAACAGCAGTACCCTGGGGTTTTAGGCAGACCTTCACCAGCGCTGCAAAATACCCCTTTCTGTATTATTTTAGACCCTTGAACATACGTTCATATTGAATACATGATTATATGAATTAAGAAAGTGTGATTTAGGAAGAAAAAAACTTCCTTATATGACTTTAAGATGGTGTTCACTCCATTAAATGAAAATATTTCCAAGATAATAGGAATATTTTGCTCTCTGGAAGGGGAAAAGCAAGTCGTTCGGGCAATTTCCGAGCGGGTAATTCTCAGCTCTTTCCTCCCACAGATGCTACGGTGGAGACCTACCTGTCAGACTGTGACCCCCCCCTGCGACCCCTGCCCATCGCCCAGCACCCCCCCAAGCAGGCGAAACGCTCGCGGGCGGCATTCTCCCACACCCAAGTCATCGAACTGGAGCGGAAATTCAGCCACCAAAAATACCTGTCGGCCCCCGAGCGAGCCCACCTGGCCAAAAACCTGCAGCTCACCGAGACGCAGGTGAAAATCTGGTTCCAGAACAGGAGGTATAAAACCAAGAGGAAACAGGTCGCCTCCGAAATCAGCAGACTGGACACGCGTCTGGCCGGGCAGAAAGCGGCCGAGCTCCCCGGAGCATCGCTGCTCACGCTGCGGGCCGGCTGGCAGTACCTGCCTTGCCTCTATTACTTGAACGGCTGGAGTCCCTCGTGGTGGTAACCACTTTTTTAAGCGGAAAGCATCCTTTTCTCTTAATTTTTTTTTTTTTTTTAATACTGCATCACTCTTTCTAGTGCTGATTAGGAGGAGACCCCATTTGTAGTAATGATCAGCATCTTCCAGTTGCCATACAAGCCTCTCTCTCGTCGTTAACAGTAAAAAAAAACAAAAAAAAGCCAAAAAAAGCCCGAGATATTAAAAGCGTGTAATTCAGCATGCTTGATAGCACTGCTCTGGGGTCAGTCTGCAGCTGTAAAATACTGCAGGCTCTTTCAGGGGCAGAAAGGGATGGTCCAGCCCCAGAGAGAGCGATCGCCCCTCTCTGCCCCTCCTAAATCGCCTGTGCCCCCTCCAAAGCCTTTGCTCCTTGCTGAGGTCAAGCAGGCAAAAAGCAAACTGCTGCTCCTGGGCTGGCACTGATATGGCCCCCGCTCAGCCACTTGGGCCACCAGCTGTTGCCTGATATGAAAATCAGACTTAAAAAAAAGAAAAAAGGCAAAAAATTTGCATTTCTGCCATTGATATCGTAATTGCTAATGGTCCCGGAGGGGATTTCATAGAGAAACCCCCCCCCCAGGTTTTCTGCATGCTGTCGGGCAGCACCACAGCCTCCACCCGGGGCAATGCATGTGGCTTTTGGGGAGAATCAAAGCCTTTTCTGCCGGGAGCGACAACAACCTGCAGTGCCTGACGGCCACAGACCGGCAGCTGGGGACCAGGTTTGCCGGGACGTGAGCGAAGGTGACCGTCCCGGCCGGGATGGAGCCCTGCCAGCTTACCCCCACCCAAAACCCGTCCCTCTGCTCTTCGACGGCCGAGATGCCAACCACCCTGCCGGTGCCTTAACAGCCCTGAGAAGCCAAACCAGAAAGCTTCGGGAACACGGACAATAGCGCAATGACAGATGAGTTTTGCATATCCGGGTGTTGACGCTGTTTGAACATTCCCATATAAGCTATTTAAAATAGCGACAGCTCGAAGAGTTCAACGGTCCTGTCAGCTTTCAAAGCAGCAAACTCCCTGTTCGCAAGTAAAATCAGCCCAATTCCCAGTGCCAAGGCATCAGTGCAGCAAGAGGATGATATCTCTACAAATGATTTTTTAGTGAGACGACAACTATTTGCACTAGCAGAGTAGCAAAGATATTTTTTCTTTTGTAATTAATCATACTTAAAACTTTAGATGCCACTAAGTCCATGGGAGAAAGTGTAGAAATAAATGAGATTTCCAAGAAAGGAAACACATCAGCTGCTTTCTCTCAGCTAGTGTAAATCAGCATAGCTCTGCTGGAACAAATTTAATCTTCTGAAACAAAAATACATGGAGGTTTCTTCCCCATGAACTTCCAGAAATGTTCCTGTGGTGCCTGTTCTTTCCAAAAGAGAATTAAAAATCACACTGGTCCAATTCCCTCCTGCAGCAGGGAAATACAAACAATTAAATAATGTTAAGAAACTGCTTAGATCTGTCCCTTTTAACAAGATTATTTGGAAACTGATCTTTTGCCTTGCCAATCCACGTGCAAGCTCACAGACCTAGCAAAGACGAAGCTGCTGGGGTACGTGGATGAGGAAAAACTCAGGGGAAGGGAGGACAGGGAGAGGAGAACATGCAAACTGAAACGCTTTGTGGTAGATACTCATTTGCTCTTGCTATCAAAGCTGCTTGCTCAGTTTGGAGGACAAACAGTTGCTTTCTAATTGTCTGACAGTAACCCCTAATATCTTGAGATAACATTTTTCTTCCAGCTCCTGCTCTCAGATGCTGCATATCCCCCAGCCTGTTCTCTCGCAGCTGGTATTCGGGCCAGAAGGCCAGCTCCCCTGCCCTGTTGCAATATGTTTCAAACCCAGCGCTGCTGCTTATCCACTTTGCACTTGGCTTATCTGCTGCTTGGAGCAGGAAAAAAAAAATAAAAAAGAAAGCCCTCATGGCCTCAAAGCCAAGCCCCCGCAGGGCACACATCCCTCCTGACAGCATCTCCAGGGGGAAAATGTCCTGCCGAAATCCCACGGGCTCACCCACACCCGGACCCTTGGGATGCTGCTTAAATCAATGCAGAGACACTATATTTGCACTAAATACACCGGATTAGCAGCTCTGACCATCCCGGAGCTGCCCCTGAATAGGGATCACGGTGTGTCCTGTGCACAGACGGCAGAAGAGCAGCAGGGAAGGGCACGTTATGCTGGGAAGGACTCAACTGGGCTGGGAAAATTAGATATAAACTGAAAGTTAGATACAAACTGAACTTCTTGGATGCTTCTTTGGGAAAATGTTTCTGTCATAGCTACTTTTTTTTTTGCTCACTGATGGTTGACAACCACTAAAACATCCTTCTTGTTGCTTCAACACCCAACTGCTCATACTTAACCTTGCCGGTATAAAGCAAGTTGAGTGCAAATAGTCGCTATTTTTATACATATTTTTTTATACTATTTTATCTGATGTGCATTGTCCTTTGGAATAAAGAGCGCAGAGTCTTTATTAAAAACAAGCTGCCTCTCTGGTTTTTTTTGCCTTGGGTTGGGATTTTCTTTTAACCCCTGTTTCTGCCACGAAATGACCACAGCTGTCCCACCAGCACCAGCTTCTCACACGAAAAACGGTTGCAGATGCTGCACTCGAGTGAGTTTTGTGCAACGAATTGTCACAAGGGCCAGCTCACAAGGTTTTGCAGGTGGTAAACCATCGTTCATTGCTCTTTCTAGGTGCTCAGCACCAAATGCTGCTCCATCACTCAGCCAGCCAGGTATGGAGTACCACTGAGCATCCTCTAATCCCATCTACTGTCCGATGGACATGAAACAGGCGACTATTTCCCAAAAGTAAGAGCTTCCATAGGGAAGTACTTTATCACCCCCAAGCTACCCATAATCCTACAATTCAAGCACAATCCCAGTGGCCTCCTGAGTTTTGTGCTACAAGCACTGGTCCTAGTTTTTATTTCTGCCCCTGCCTTCCAGTCCCGCAACCACATCAGCACAGTCAGGGGCAACGTTGGGCTCCATAGGACCATCAGAAGAATTTATTCATCGTGGGAGCTGTCGGCACAAACGCGTCCCCCTCATAGAGAGGCAGAGAGGGACCGACCTTGGGTCCCAGCCCGCCCGCACACACACTCCCTCGCCTCTGCTGTCGGCAGCAGCAACTTTTCCCGAATGGAAAGTGAGCCGAAATACCATAACTCCCAGCTTAATTTCCTATTTCATTAGCTTTAAAATAAAAAAACCCAAAAGCCAAAGCAGGCATCAAGATGGCAAAATGAGATCTCAAGGAGCTCCTGTTGCCTTAGGAGGCCAGTGCTGGATCCTCACCAGCCAAAGCCAGCCAGGCTCCGCTGCCTTCACCCGGCAATGCCGTGGAAGGGAGCAACAGCTCCCGAACGTGGGTGACCGTTTGCCACGGGCAGTGACAAGCAGCGGTCCCTGCAGCCAGGGCTGGCTGTCAGGTCTCCTCCCCCTGCACTAATCCTGCCAGCAGCGTGGTCCTGCTTACAGCATCTGCCTTGTTCATAACCCAGACCAAAAGGCCATTGCACGCTAAGTTTGCTGCAACACAGGCACAGCAAAGTGTGGGGTTTTTGGAGCGTGGGCATCTGCCAAAGCAGGTTCTGGGTCTGACGCCGGTGCCGGTTGGAGGCAGGGATGCAGGCAGCAGCTCCGGCTCCTTTGCAGCCTCTGCTGTGGAGAAACGTCTTGGCTGACTCACCCCTGTGGCAAGCACTGCCCTCCCTCCTCTCCTTCGCAACCTTTTTCTCAGCAAACCCCAAGTGGTTTCTTTATGGACAGAACATAGACTTCCAGTTGGTTTTTCCTTTTTTTTTCCAAGCACAAAGCACAAGGACAAAGAAAAGGGCTGTACCCTTTGGATAACCGGATCGTCCGAGAGTGTTAAGGCATTAATCACAACAAGGGGAACGACATGGCGGGCTTTCCTGATGATAATTATCCCCTTGATTAATACAGAAAAGAAAAATCCCACCCTAACTATGGAGCTGTGGAGTTTTAATAAGCCTTAACAAAGCAGAACTCCTGTTTGTACGCAACTAGAAACAGAAAGCATCATTAATGTCTGTCAATTAGCGTCACGCTCCACCGCTAACATATCCATCAAGATTAAAGTGTCTAATGCTGACATAACATTTACACTTGTTTGTGCCAAATCATTTATTTAAAGCTAAAAAAAAAAAAAGAAAAAAGGCTGCCTTTGGATAATGTAACTGTTGACTAACATTTGCATGCAATAAACCACATACTTGGCAAGGACTCGCAGGACTGGAGCCAAGGAAAATCTTCAACTTGACCTACACAACATTTGCAAACCAGAGCAGTGGGAACAAGTTCGCTACACGGACCTAAATAGGGGATGGAAAATGCAAGGACACCCAGAGTGCCAGGCTGTATCAGACGAGTGTTTCCCCCTGGTTTTGGTACCTGGTTATTACAAAGATGCTTTAGAGGGGAGTGCAGAAAAACCTTTCAGCAACAAGCACTAGGACACATCTTTTGGAATGTGAGGATGCTTCCCGAGGAAAGAGGCAAGCTAAGCCATAAAGCACAAGGAGTTAGAGCTCTTAAAAGCCCTTGAGGATTTTCAATATTTACTATTCTTATTGTAGATGCTCTTGTCATCCACAGAAACACTTCATCTCTAACCCGGCTAAAGCCTCGGTGACAAGGAGTCCCACAGCCCATTTTTGAGGTGCTGGACCACCCGGTGCTTCCTCCAGCCTTGAGCCCTCCTGGCAGCAGCAGTGCCGAAGGGGGGTCAGGGAAGCATAGGAGAAGCTGAGTGGCACAGTCATCGTGGTAGATTTTGACCACAATGGAGAGCCGATGGGGAAAGAAAAGGAAGGGGGGGAGAAAAAAAACCCAAAAAAGTACTTTGGAGATGTGGCAAAAGGCAGCTTTGCAGATTGGCGCTCCCATGGGAAACTCCTTTGCTGCCTCTCACAAAAATTCAAGGCACATTCCTCCTCTTTCTTCTGTTACGGTCTGGGCGCCATTTATTAAGAACAGCCGAAGATGGAGAGAACTCTGCAGCGAATAGCCCTGGAAGTGCTTCCAAAGCCATCTGCCTGTGGTAATTTATGGCAGCCCACTCGCAGAGGGGAAAGTCAAGAGATAAGACAAGTATTTTTACAGGAAAAACCGTTAGGAGAAAAGCATATATGGGTGGATTTTGTGTTGAAATGCTCCGGTCTTGGAAGAAAAAAGAAACAGGGCAAAGAAAAAGGCTTTTGGAGTCAGGTACCGGGTGTCTGAGCAGATGGATTCAGGCTCATAGCATTATCCCCCAGCCCAAAATCAGAGGGGAGGAGGGAGGGGGGCAGCACGTGTGTCACCCATGGTCACCTTGCCACAGCCTCGACGTGGGCTCCCTGGCAATACCCTTCCTGGGGGCAGGGATGGGAAAACTCATGAAGAGAGCTGCAGCCTCTGGGCTCTGCTTCCAGCCGCGCTGCCCGGGGGAGTTGGCCTCTCCCTCTGCTCTGAAAGCTGGCAGGGAGAGCAAGGACGTAAGGGAGGCTCCAGCCGCGGCAGGACATTCCCACTGGACAGTGCCGGAGCAGTGGAGCAGCTCCACAGAGGCAGCGGAGAAGGATGCTGGCAGCACTGTAGCCGTTGGTTTTGCCCAATTTTGTTCCCGCTTAGGGCTTTTTCCAGCACTAGGGTTGGGGTTTCCAAGAGATATCAGCCATGCACAGTCTCCTCAGCTCTTCTTTTCTTCCAGAGCCTTTTGGGGCAACCAGATTTCCAGAGAAGCAGGTTTTTTTTCAGACTCCAGGTGGTATAACCTCGGGACGAGGCCAGTCTCCCCTGGGCTGTGCACCTCCCCGTCGAGCCCCGGCTGCCTAGCCTGAGCCTGCCAGAGAGATATTCCCAGCTTTTAAGACTGAGTTTCCAACACAGTTTGATTTTACATCCTCTGCGGCTAACAGTTTGCATCGCCTGAGCCCGGCGAGGCTGGATCAGGGCTCTCAGCAGTGACAATGCAAAGTAGGAGAAAGGGACCTTGTCCTGAAGGGCCTGTGTTACTGAGAGGAGGTCAAAGCAGGGATATCGGCTATTCGGCAAAGCCTCCCACGGTATTTTTCCACCAGCCGGTGAATCGCCCAGCCCAGGCGGCACAACGGGGTCCTGCTCGCGCCGCACCGGAAAGCGAAGGGATTAGCACAAGTCTCTCTGCAAACAGAGCTTGGGTGGGGGCACCCGGGGCTCCTTGCCACTCCCCTGAGAATAAATGGCTGGGTTAACTGGGAAAATGCACCGGCCGAGCTCTTGTGAAGCAATTACTCATTTGGAGCCGCTTTCTCATGGGGGATGGCAGGGCCCAGGCTTCTGGGGTGGAGACTTGCAGGATTTACACAGGACGGAGTAACCCTGGGGTGCACCCAGAATAACTTCCTCTGCAGAATGATGTCCAAATGCTTTACAAACATCGTCCCAACGGCTGCGCCGCTCGGTCGGGGCCAGGGCAAAGCTCCCTCCCCAGCCTGGGTGCAAGGCTGGGGCTGTCAGAGGACCGAGCAGCCCAGAGTCTGCAGGAAATGCCAGATGTTCCCCTCAAACGTGTGCAGATGTTTCCCCCCCCCCCAGCCTGGTCTGAAGCAAGTAGAACGTGGGCTCCCTTTGTACCAGCTAGATAATATTAATCCTTTTGCTAGACTCTGAGCGCTGTGGCGGCCAGGAGCTCTGCCAGCGTCTGTCGGATTTGTTTGCTGCTAGGTATCGTCACGTAGAAGGCAGGGGGATGCAGATCACTCAGCTCCCAGGCAAGTTTCCATGATGAAACTGAGTTTTTCCCCAAATACCAGTGTTTTAGTCTGGATATCCATGCTATTCCCCAGAGAGTAGCTACCTGCATCGACTGTGCCCCCCAGAACGGTACTTCCACATTACAGGCTTTATCCTTTTGCTCTTTAAAAAAGGAGGAATGGAGACAAACTTACAAGTCAGCACCAATCTGGCACTGGTCCTGTGGCAGGTCCCCAGGCATCCATATAAAGCCACCATGGGCACTCAGTTCCTTGCTCCCCAGAAACGGGATGTATTTGATGACATGAGCATGAAGTGGTACCAAATCGAGAATGATTCAGGTCATTTCCCCTCTCAGTTGAAGAGCCAGCTGCTCAGCCTAATCGCACGAGGAGCTGGCGATGGTCACCACTAAAGCCAGCAGCAAAACTTCCCAGACTGCACCCCAAAGCCACACACAGCCTTGTCCCAGTCAGCACAGGCAATGTGGAAGCATTGGGGGTTTTTTTCATGCCGACTAATAGGCAAATAGAGAATTTTAGGGCAAAAATCCTGGAGCAGGACCTGGGGAGCCTTCAAGATGCCTTTGCAAGATCCAACTCAACGCACGGCAGCCTCATGCCTGGGCACCAGATACCAAGCAAAGGACCAGGGCGTCATCTAATCCAGGGTCTGGAGTTCTCAGGCTTCAGAAGAGGGGCCAAGGAACTAATTTTATTTGTGACACCAAGATCTGCTCAATTTTCACCCAGATTTTGAGATCAGCAAGAGACAGGGCCACTCCTTGCCCTCCACAGCTTCCCCCCAAGACTCCCCATTCCCAGCCCCAACAACCTCTGGGTGTTAGTTAGCAAATGATCAATATTTCACCCCTGCCTGCCGAACAGCTTTTTGCTGGGTGTTGATGGCACATCAACCCTCATCCTCTATTTGCGCTGGTGAAAGGAGGAATTAGTGCAGTATTTATCTACCACACTCTCTTTCACCAGGGGACTGTTCATCTCCCTTGCAAAGCAGCCCTGGGGGCACTGAGCACTGCACACTTCTAATATCACTTGCTAAAAACATCACAGGGGGCAAAGCTTTAAAGCAAATAAAATAATAGAAAATTTTATATGAGGGTGATTAATGTACTTGGAGGATTCAGCTGATCAGTGGTTGTGTCTGGGCTGCGCTGGCTGTTGCAGACCTCCATCTCTGAGCAGTTTGTGGAGGGTTCAGTTTCCTCCGGGCAATGACAAATAGACTTTTGCTGTGCAAATCATAGCAGGTGAAAAAGAAAACAGGAGGAAAGCCTGGCTTCCCTCCTCCCACCAGAACTACTACCACTGGGGCCTCTGTGCCAGCAGTAAAACGGGCAGTAAGTGAAGCAAAGGTGAGGATGCTGCACTGGGGATGTAGAGTGCGTACTGGGGGTAGGGGACCTGCTGAATTCCAGGACAAAAAGACTCATGGCCCAAAATTGGCAATATGTGGGGCTGGAATTACATTCACCTCCTCCGTAGCCATCCGCAGCCAGGGCTTGGCCATGCTGCAATGCTCCACAACAGATTTACACCTGCAGAGCCTGGCGGAAAACACTTACCTGTTCTACAAATGGATCCCTTGTCTTTTAAAAGGAATTAAATCTTGTGGATAAATACAAATGTTTTTATTCCCTTTGTGGACAACTGTGGCAGAATAAGATAGCGGGTTAAGGTGTGGCCGGAAAACCTTTCACTCCATGGGCTTCATCTTGTCATCCAAGGTAAACACGCAGCTTAATGAAATTTCAAGAGGGAAAAGGTGAGATATTTGCCTTTATGTTCATTACCCTTTAAAGCAGAAACAATATTTGAAGAGAAACAAAGATAATAATCATATGCGGTGAACAAACACAGCCTAGATCCTGGATTAATCAAATGACTTGAATAAAAATCCAAACGCCGGGGCTTTGGCGGTGCAGGGGAGAGCACCTGCGTCCCACAGAGCACGTAGCCCTTGCACCCACCGCTGTCCCGAACGCCTCTGCCAGAAAGTCCCCCCAGATGGCATCCCCAGGCACTGTCCCGGGGACGTGGCCATTGCCACCACCACCGCCCACGTGTCTCAGGGAGCATTCGTCCCCTGGCATCCCGCTGTACCCACGACTGATGCTCAGGGTGCACCTTCCACCCTCCAGCAAAGCCCTTGGTTGCTATTTCTCCTTTCACCCACGCAAGCTTTGAGATGTTACAGTTGCTATTTGATTTTATTTTTTCCCCCTCTTCTGCTTGTCTTGTATGCTTATAGACGCCCCCCTAGGAAAAATACCAGTTGGGAAGTTTATAAAACATGGACTGCACAGTAGAAGGGCATTTATTTGTGGGTACCAACCCAAGACTTCAACAGACGAACAAGTGCTGAGCACAGCAAAGCGAACACCCGCTGCCTAATAGATCTTTGCTGCAGAAAATCCTGCAAGTTTAAGATGTTGCTATAGTCTACCAGATATATAAGACGTATTAAAAAATACCCTCAAAAGATATTTACACAATAACCTGTACCGGTTCCAAAGAAACCATTAGTGTCAATTAGAAAATCAGATGCGTTCCCAGGGCAAAATGCCACCCAGCCCTGAGGGAGAGGGGGACATCAATGTCACAGCTCTTGGCAAGTGCCACATGCCCACGGGTGGCACCTCCAGCAGCTCATTCGTCCTTCTGGGGAGCCATCACAAAAGTTTGGAGGTGATGGAGGAGCCGGGGCGATGCCCTTGAGCTTTGCTTGCTCTGCCGCTTCCCACTGCAGCTCTCGGTACCCCACGGACATGTCCCGTCCTGCTCGGCTGCAGGAATTCCCCATTTCCACTTAAGGGCCATCAACAAGCTAGGCAGATGCCGGAGGTTTAAAGCAGAAAGGAGGGAGAAGAGATAACCATCGACGTGATGTTTTGCAGAGGTCCTTCAGCCTTCCTAGTAATCTCAGCCAGCCTCTCCATCCAGGGAAAAATCATCCCCTTCTCCCGACCGCAGCCTTTTCCTGCTGGGAAAACTGGGGCCCAGCCCAGGCGCTCCCAGCTCTGCAGCCACCCCACACTTTCCTAACGAACAGTATCTCTTTACTTCCAGCCACATTTTCCATTATTATTTGTAGCACCAGTAGGACACAGCTCAAAATAAGCATTTAATGGAGTCAGACAACTTTTAGGCAAACCAAACCTAGAGAAAACACAAGAAAAATTTAAATTACTCACCGGGCAAGCAGAGGGAGAGCGGCCTGAAGTCCTCAGGGACGTCAGAGCCAAAGGGCTGCAGCCACGTCTCCCTCTCGGGCAGGCAAGGAAGGTTTCTCCCAGGGCATCTTGCAAGGGTATGGAGTCTCTTTGCACAGGTTTTTGTTTTTTCTGGGTGTTTTTCCTTTATTTCAGAAGACTTAATTCAGAGCTTTGACAGCCTTGAGTAATTCAGGGGGAAAAATCCCTTAGTCCCTCTGGGTCTGATGGAGAAGACATGGATGGACAGGAATAGGTGTTATTAGCCATTTAGCTGCAAGTTTAGTAGCGCAATTCATGTACCTATAATCACGTATCATCTGAGCACAAAAATTCCCTCCTATGCAGATACATTATTAGGGGCAATTCTCACTTCTTGAGGAATTACTGGGAATGACTATTCTGACTATGATGAAGAGAAATGTAGGGGTCCTCACCAGCCTCCATATAAAACCAGTATTTAGTGTTTAAGAGGTATGCATGAAGTGTGTTACGTACCTCACCTTTCAGGACTACGCACATTTACTACACAGGGGGAAGGGGGGGCTAATTATTTACTCTACATGCAAACAGAAACATAAACCTGTTGAGAACATTTTGCTGAGCATAAATAGCACTTTATCTTTTGACCTTGTCTCTTAAGCTCATCAGCCAGGCAAGGCAGCCTGCTCTCCACCCCCAGACAGCGACGGTCCCTTGCACCTTCCTGATTCTTCACTGACAGTAACAAAAAAAAGAAAAAAAGAGGAAAAGAGAAAGGGCAGAATAAGCAAGAAAATGAAAGCCTTTTTTCCTTTGGGGTGGACCAAGGACAGTAGCACCCTGCTTTTTCTTCCCTTCGCAGCCAGCCCTGCCCCTCCAGGTAGGTGCTTGCTGCTAAATCCTGTAATTATTGTTCTTATTCCCAGGTGAACTGCCCTTTGCCAGCCTGGCAGGGGCTGGGGCAGAACTGCTGGCTAGCTGCATCCCAACAGAAGTTCATCTTTAGGATTTTAGGTGCATCTCTTAATTGCTGCACCAGGAACACGCTGAAATCTATACCGCCTACATCGCTGGAAGGTGCATACCCCGGGGATCAGCATCTCTTCCAAACCTGTCGTTTTCTAAACAAAACTGATAGGAAATAAGTTATGCTCCATCCCCTTGTCAAAACTACACTAGGTTGTTCCCAAAATGATCCTTCAGGCTCAGCTCAAGATTTTTTAAGGCTGGAGATTTACTCCAAGGAGTTTCCAACTCTTCTTTTTAAATCAGAGATGCACTGTGCTTGGCAAGCTGAAATGTTATTTTAAGACAACCTGGTTTTCACGCTAGATTTGGAACAAGGACCAGGCGGCTCTGCCAGGTTTGTTAGAGGCAAAAAGGAGCAAAAGGACCTGCAAGAACCCCAAATCCTCCTGACAACATTGGAAAGAGTCAAATTTAGAAATAAGGCATGGTAGACTTTAGATAGACCAAACTTTGGCCCAAAAAAAAAGCCCCACCACCACCACAAGAGGTGAAGAATTCCTTCTGCTTGTGCACATGCAAGCCTTAGCAAAGTCCGTGGTACAAAACAGGCTGCTCGGGCACCCCCTGCCCCGCAGCAACGCCGCTCTGCTTGCAGAGCCCCTGAACTCCGGCAGCAGCAGCTGAGACGGCAAATAATAATACAGTTGATTTATCACTGGGACCAGATCAGAGCAAAGCTACCTGCGTCAGACCCGAAACTGGAAACCAAAATCCCCATGCAGAGCCACCTCGGGGCCAGAAACATTTTCCACCCGGAGCGAAAACAGTCGCTCCACACCAGAGATTTCATAATGGAAACATTTTGCTTGATTCACTTTTTTCCTTTAGGGCCCACCTTGGCCGAGCCCTGGGGGTCTCCTTTGTCCTGGGGACAGCCTAGTCCCAGGCTCTGGGGCAGCTCAGTATCTCTGGTTAACCCGATGCTGCTGAGCCCAGCTTTCAGGGAAGCACTCCTCCCCCAGCAGCAGTGCTGTGCAGCAACCCTACTGATGAACATGTCTCTTCCTTTTTATTGAAGGGGAAGGTACGATCTAAAGCAGCTTAGTATCTCCTGGGTTTTTCCCTGCAAAATATGCATCAGATACTATTGAAACCTCAGCAAAGAAGCAGCTCCCCCAGGGCCTTCACCCCATGCGCTTTCTTCTGGGGCAGGGAAGAAATTCCAATTTGGGAATTTGCTTTGCTGCTGAACAAGCCGCAGTCTGTGGGTTTGCTTTGCACATCTCAGAAGCCAATTCACTGCCAAGAGGACTAGGTTTCCAAACTCTTCAGCGGCTCCTAGAGGAGTGCAAGCCCATGATAGAAATGTCAGCTCCTGCCAGGCTGCAAAACCCCTCCCAGAAGTATATTCTTCCTCCCACGTGATGACGAAGGGCTTTATCCAACTCAGATGATGAGGTGCTGAGCCTGCCAAGTGTTCAGGCAACACTAGAAGGCACCATTCCTCCAGAGATCAGCCTGCCCAGCTGCCTCCCAGGCGCCCTCCTCCCGCTCAGCCCCAGCTGGAGCTCCGTGCCCAACTACACAGCTAAAGGAAAGCCACAAGCATGAGCCTAAGAAGACAAAAATCAGAATATTTTATTTCCTTGAGCTCCAGTGATACAACTGTAGCAGCATTTCACAAATGAATTCCTGCATTGTTAAATATACATTTAAGGAAACACAATAAATTCCAAGGCAGGCAAAAGAAAAAAATTAAGAACTGCGGACAAAGTTACTCATCCTCCCCCTTAAATAATATGTGCGTTTGTTGCAGACAAAGCAGCAGTACATGTTTCACATACCAGGTAAAAATAAAACTTCAGACGGCAGCAAAACTTCCAAATGCAAACCTAGAAGAGACGAGGAGGGGCTTTGGTGACGGGGTTTTCACCTGGGGATCCAGCATTACGCACAGCAGGAAACATTTTAAACATATAAGAGACCTCTGCAATTATTAGACCAACTGGGCACATTCCCAACAGTAGAATGGGAAGTCTGGTTTTAACACATACCCGGGGTGATCCGTAAAGAGCTCTATAAACATACAAGTGCTCCTCACCCGCTCCCAGCTCGAGGCAGAGCAAGTTCCCAAGAAAACCTGGATGAAATTATTTGTGCTCAACACTCAGAAGGTTCCCAGACATGCTCTGGCTAGCAACCAAAATGGGATGCTACCTCCCCCTCTGAGGATGATACTGCACTGGCCAAAACCACGACCACCCTCCCAATTGCTCCATGGCCACGCATTCTGTCCCTGGGCAAGTCCAGCCTTTGTGTCCCAGCTACTCACAGGTTACTCCAAATGGGAGATGAAGTTCTCCCAGAACAGCCAAGGTGAAGTCAGAAATATTAAAGCGAAGCAGCCAGAGGAAGAGGATGATGCACTGGGGAGTGCTTGCCAAGTACAACTCCTAGCTACTGAAGTTGCACTGAAAGCTGTCACTATGCTACAGTTTGCCTCTTTTAATATTAAAGTGACCCAAAATTTTCAAAGTGTTTATGCCCATCTCTGATGGAAATATTTTGTGCAGTTCTGGTTCCTGTTAGTGACTCTCCAGTTTCTCAAGTCAATAGAAAAAGACACCCAAGGCTGACGGAGAGCTCAAAGACCTCCAGCCTCAAGGACCTCAACATGCAGAGAGAGCCGACAGCTTTCTCCAGCCCCACCAGCAAGACCAGCGGCCTCAAGCTTACAATTTTTACACTTTAAGACACAGGGTGCATTTGGCACAGTGACTCATTCAGTTTTAAGTGACAAAAAGGCATCAAGAAGCTCATTTCACCATCATCAGTGGTACAAAGTGAATTTACACAAGGCACACGCAACACTACTCAGAGAGGTACGCTTGGATTTACCTGCTCCAAATCACAAAGCAAAAGGATTTGCTCTGCTTAGTGTCATCCTATGCAACACGCCTGGCCGATGGCACACCACCAGTGACACCTGCCAGCCCAAAAGCTGCCCCTCGCATCGCAACCCCCCCGGTGCCGACAGCAAGCTGAAGCCACGTCTCCACAAGCTGCACCGTGCCCAGCAGTAAGGAGATGGTGCCCGCTCGAGACATCAGCTGCTGCTGGCACGGCAAGTTCCAGGGCAGACGGAGATTTGCCAATTGGTGTCCTGTAACTTACATTTACACTTCTGGGCCCCTAAAATCCCTCGTTAGCTACTGGTCACCCAAGTAACTGGCTAAAGGATGTATTTTGGTTTGGAAGAGCCATTCCCAGGAGGAACAGGGCATGCAGCAAGGTTGCCACCCTTGCCAAGCAGGCACAGCGTCGCTGGCCACCGCAAAGCTCAGCATCCCGCAGCAGCAAAACCAAACCCACAGCACCAGGAACCTCTCTAGGTTGCTTTTTGGTTTTGTTTGGGGTTTTGGTTTTTTTTTTCCCCTCCCCAAAATTGATGAGCAGCAGCTTATTGTCAAACACGGGCTGGGAGGTGGCTTCGATTCTGCAGGGAAGGCTTTCCCAAGGTTTTCGGTGCCTGCTGCTGGTTTGGTGCTGCCAGGACGCGACCCTTGTGACTCAGTAGCTGAACTGTAAACAGAAGCTCCGGTCCTGCCCCAGGGAGCAGAGCAGCTCCACGCACCCCGCTTCGACCCTGCCAGCTATCGAGATGTGCACGGTCTCTCCTGTAAGCAGGATCAGGGCCTTAGTGAAAAAGAAGTATGAATAAATTAAGGGAGGATGAAGGCTGTTTAGCTATCACACACCATAAAAATGTACCTTTAAAAAAAAAGTGTTTGCAAAAAAATACTATTCTTTAAAATCTACTTTTTTTCTTTAAGACTCTCGTGTAAAAAAAAAAAAAAAAATGGAGTTGATAGTTTCCCCCTCTTCCCCACAAAGTGATCAGGTATTTTGGGGTGCCCCTCCTTGGTGTCCTACGGTTTCCCAAAGTGGTGTCCCCATTCCTTCTCCCCCATCCCAGCAAGTCTCAAGGGGCTACCAAGTACCTTGACACCCACACGAGAATCCGGGCCACCATTTGGGGGCTAAATGCTGTACAATTAAAGCCAATCTGGCTATAAAAGTAAATGCTTTTGTGTCTTCCTTACCCAGGATGGAAGAATTTAGCCCTTTTTAAACAGCTCAGCATCTAGCTGTAATAGTATTTAAAAAAACCCAAATGCCTACATAGAAAAATAAAGGATAAACATTATCCATCTATTTTATATTTATATAAAAAGTAAGTTCTGTGACAGGATATTTTGCTTCTTTGCTGTAAAAAAACCCAGCCTAGGCTGTATAACCTAAGCCTTCTGGTGAGGAGTAAACTACATCTTCAAACTTACTCAGAGAAAAATACCAGTTAGCAATTTTACTTCTCCAAAATAAAGTAATTAAATATATATATTATTATTATAAGTCTTTATAAACTATTTCATTGCTTAAGCAAGGAGGGGAACACGTGACTGAGGACCACTTTAATCCCTCCTTCCCTGGGGAGGGAAAAGTGGACGTCAGCTGTGACTCCACCAGAAACCTGGCATGTTCCTTCGCAGAGACCCAGAGCTGGCTGGCTTGCAGGCACACACAGACACACTCGGAGGGGACACGGAGGCTCGCATTCACTCGCGGGAAGTCCTTCACAAGGATGTTCTTTTTTCCAGCTTGTGCTTTGTGAGAAAGTACTTGAAGAATTCATACACCGACCAGGCGATGGCCGTTGAAGGCATCTGGTAAATGACGCGTGCCTGCACCCCTCTGAAATACCCCGAAATGCCGCCCAGCTGATAGACAGTCTTGAAGGCGTTCACCATGCCCGAGAGATGTCCGCTGATGTTCACGGAGCTCAAGGCCACGTTCTCTTGGGTATTGAGCAGGGTCTTGCAGACATCCAGAGGAGTGGTGGCGGCGGCAGCCACAGCCCCCGCGACGGCACCGGAGACTATGTGGGACCGAGGATTATACTCCCGGTGTGGGTTGATCTGCTCCTGCATGAATTCGTAGGTGATGAAGTGAATGGCCTGGAAGGGGACATTCATGGTAAGCTGGGTGGTGTAGCTGCGGTAGAAGGCACCGAACCCCTCCGTCTTCTGCACGGTCCTTATGCACGCCAGGACGGACTTGTAAGGGGAGTTGAACATCTGCATCCGCTGTTTCACCACTGGTCCGGGGGGTGAAGGCAGGGCAGGCAGCACCAGGCAGGACGGGCACAGGGAGATAAAAGACTCATTAGCTGCGGCACATCCTTCCTCGTCATCACGACACCCGGACCCAACCTCCCCTCCCAAGTCGAGACCGCTAGGACATACACCAGGCATTTCTGTAGCAATGAGCTCCTTATCGACAGGCTTTTACCAAAAGGCTGCACACATCCTCTGCTCCCCCCAGCCTGCCCAGTGCCTCCCAAAAAAACTCAATGCAACAAGTGAGGGAAGCAGGTCAGAGCTCAGCTCTTGTTCAACAGCTCTCCACATCCACAGGCTAATCTGCTCCTCTCCTCAAGCTTAATTAAGGAACTTTTACTTCTCACTAGAAAGGCATTAAGACAGACTGATAAGAACCTGCAGATGCATCTGTGAGGACGCAGAGCTGTTGTGCTGAAACACTGACATACCAAGAGGACAAGGGCAGAAGGGTGATTAAATAACTTAATCACCTGGGAAGTGTAACAGACCCCATCTACAGTCCCCAGTCCTGAAATGGAACAGCTTCCATTGACTTAAGCAAAAGGCCAATTAATTTAATCAGAATACAATTAAAGTTATTTTAAACACTAGAGACTTTTTTTTCCCCCTTCAGGAAAACCTGGCTTTGGGCCAACTCAGAAGTGCAATACATTAAGACTGAATAGCTGGCAGTCCAGCTAATTGTCTTCATTTTAGCCGCATTTTGCAGTTAGCCCTCTTAATGCCAGACTCTACCTAGGTGGGAAGGCTACACAACGGTCCCAACGGCTGCTGCACTTGTCTAACAGCAGGACTGAGCTCAGTTTTGTCTGAGTAGTCCAAAGCTTCAGAAAAACCACAACCACTTCAATGAAGATGCACTAGCAGAGTAGTAACAGCATCGTGTTAAAGGTGACACCAGTTTTCCTGGAAAGCCACAGTAGGCCATGCAGATGCTGTGCAACCCCTTGGCAAACAAGGGAGAACAGCCAGGCAGAATTCATCCCTTTACACTGGCTTGTGTGAGCTCATTAAAAGCTGGGCAGAGTCACTAAAGCAACAGGCTCAAGCTGCTGAGATGGCGCAGGGTGTCCTTGGTGCCTTCCCAGGGCTGCTAAAGGGGTGCAGCGCTTCCCCTCACAACACAGGGCATTACCTTCAGCAGGATTCATCACTGCATCATGGAGTAGCGTGGCCACACTCCCAGCTATACCTGCAAGACACAAGAGCATGCTTAAAAAAAAAAAAAAAGAAAGATTCAGAAGCGTTTGCTCGGGCACTGCCATCCGAGCACGCAGCAGCCGATGGCACAGGCGGCCCGCACAGCACCGAGCACCCGGGTACTGCTGCAAGGCCAAGGAAGCACCCAGCAACACGACTCCTTCCCAGTGCAGAAAAACCCATCCAGAGCAGCTTGACAGGAACCAGGATCTGCTCACAGGATCACAGCCGCCACCTTTGCTGCTATTCCCTACAACTCACAAGGTTTTGTCTGTGCAAGACACCACTGGCTTCACTCGGCCCACGCTGGACTGAGAAGCGAGCAATGTTTAGAACTGGCTCAGCACATCCATAATTAGGCATTTTCATCCATTTACTCAGTCTAGTTTTAAACACTAATTGCACAGATTCTGCAAACATCCAGCCAGCCATTAATGATTCTGCAGTTGGCTCTAAGATGGGCCTCTCGAGCCACACCTTCTCCTTTGATGTAGGTTTCAATCTCAAATTCTCTCTTGCCCAAATGACTTTCGGTCATTTCTCATTAACACAGCGCTTCAGTTTTCCCGCTGGTACTGAAAGCCTGTAGCTACTTGAAAGGCAAACACAGGAAGCATATTACTAGCAAAAAGCAGCAGGCCAGAAGGATGTTATATACTCTTAACCCAGTTGGTTTAGTCAAGTCAAGTGACTGCCATGGCAGATTCCTACTGCCACGTCATGTCAAGGACCAGGCAGAAGCGTCTTCTGCACAAACCCTTTTGTAACACCCCGGCTGCTCCGGTAGAGGGTTTCTGCTGCTACAGCAGTATTGCTGGAGCTAAAAGCAAAAGCCTTCCTGGTAGAAGCAAAATCTTTAACAAAGCACATGAGCACACAGAGGATGCAGTGCACTTTACCATGCTGGAGCTCCAAGGGAGACATCTGGGAACAACCTGTACTTCAAACCTCAAGAGGTTTAGATGATGCCTTCAACAAAGGCAGAAACAGCCTGCGACTGCAGCTGAACACCTCTTGTCCAATGTATTGATTACTTGTGCTAGAATGATTTGAGATTAAGGAGCAGTGCAGAAATCTAGATTAGACTACGGCTTTGGAGGGTGCACAACAGTTGCCATCAGGGGTTTCAGGCCAGGAAGGGCTTCTCCCCTCTGCTGCCGACAGCCAGCCCAGCCATCTCTACCCTCTGGAAGAGAGACCTACCAAGCAGTCAGTAGTCCGAAGACAGGGCACAGGTTTCAGAGGAGCATGGTGACCGGCACGAAGCACTCAACCAGAGGGCAGGTGCCACACTTGCCCGCCTGACCTCCCCCCGCCCCTCTCCAGGGCTCCCAAAGTGGCTGCCAAGATCTGCAGGCCTGGGGTTACATTTGCATCTGGCATCCTCCCCTGTGGATGTTTAGGGCAGCAGCCTGAACGCAGGCTGCCTACAGCAGATCTTCCAGCAGCAGAGCGCAGCAAAGGATGCCAGGCTAAGTGTATGAAGCGAGCAAGGGACAGGCTATTAACTGCAAACAGGGTTTTTTGTGAAAAGAAAAAAAAAAAAAAACACAACAAAAATACCATTGGCCAAGTGGCTGTTTCCTCCATGCTGGATAGTATCACTTAGAGACTTTTTCATTTTTTCATAGCAGGCAAAGTACATTGCGTGGGCAGGGCCAGCCCCCAGCATGGTGACATTAATCCCACGTAAAGGCCTCCAGAAACCCTCTGTACGGACAATCTTCTTCAGAGCTTCGTACACACTCCTGTACTGGGCTTTGGGGTCCGGCTGCAAGCTCTGCATCCTTGTCTGCAACAAAGCACACGAAGGGAGAGGCCTCAGTTACCTGTCTTTAATGCAACAAGCACAAGCCATAGAGTTAAAGAGCTACAAGACTTCCGAGATCATTAGAGGGGTCAATAATTTATTCCCCAGTCGCACCCGCGCCACAGCGCTATTTATCCACACTTTGCCTGCCAGACCAGCGAGATTAACTCTACGCTCCCATTGCAACACCAAAACATTACAAGGCTGCTCAGACAAGTGCTCAGTGGAGGGAAGTGTAACCTCTGCTCTTGTTTATGCATGGAAAGTACAGGGAATTAAGCTAGCACAATTGTTCAAAAGACTCAGTGAAGAAATACAGTTAGGTCTTTAATTGCCTCTTGCTTACAACACTCCCAGCTCTCTGCCCCAGCTTGTTTCTCCGGCAGTTGCTCAGCTGCTTGTGACACTTGGTGTGCAGAGTTTAGTCTGCTCCATTGGGAAACAGGTTTCCTAGAAGGGCAAGCTGAGAAAATGAGGTACCCGTAGTGACCCCCCATCCCGTAGAGGGCAAGACAGGGAAAGGCCACCCCGTTCTCCTGCAGTGACCCGAGGAAGACCCAGCTGGCGACTGTGTCCCCCAGAGCCACCCTTCACCCCGTCTTCCCTCCCAGCTCCTCGTGCCCTGCAGCCTCCAACTGCCCGAGCCAGGAGGTTTCATCCACATCTTTGTTCAACAGTCCTCGATGGGCTTCTCTTCCACAGATTTTTAAAGGCAGCTACGCTTCTGGCATCCAAAGCATCCTGTTAAACTCATCACTGCCATCACTTAATTACACACCGTGGGAAAAAAAATTACTTCTTTTAGTTTGTTTCGGGCTTCTGCAGACCGATGCCATCACACACCAGCAACGCTCAAAGCCCTTGCACCAATGATGCCAACCCGCGATGGGTACTTGCAGGGCACAGACCCCAGCCACCTCCCACCAGTGGCAGGAGAGACGCCAGCAGGGCTTAAACCTCTACAAGCATCCCAGCAAGACCAAGCAAATCCAGAGCATGGGAATCCACGCAAAGGGCTCTGCTACTCCTGCTGAGCAGCCCACAAGTCTTGCTGGTCTGCACCACAGCTGAGACACCCCATCACACCGAAACCAGTCGGAAGGGATAGAGCCTTTGGTGCAGCCTCACACCTTGGAACACAAACACAGAAGGCTCCTGGGAAAGGGCACAGCCACAGGAGACGAGGGTTTAGCAACCTGCGACAGGCTCTGTCAAATTAATGCTCTTACAAGGAGAAGCTGGAGAACGGCAATTCAGAGGTCATTCGGCTTTGACGGGAAGGATGCCTTCCACCCCGTCAGCTGAGACACCCCATCTTCAGAACAAAGCTTCCCCCAAACAATTTGGCAGTATGCAGACACCGGTGCCGCCCTCGCAGGCAAAGCAACACGAGCGGCTCGGTCCTCGGCAGAGATTCAACAGCGCTTGAAAAAGCAAGGACTGCCTGTGCCACCTCCACACCTCCTTGTCAGGACACAACCCTTCAAGCTTATCGATTCACTTCAGTAATTAGCCAGGAGGCAATACTACAGCGAAGCTTTCAGGTGAGATTAAGCCAATAAAAGTGTTTCAGGCTTGGACCTTCAATTCCTTAAACCACTCTAGTTACCGGAGTCTGAAGAGCATTTTCACATACACTTTCTGAGACAGAGGAAGAGATCAGAACCGAGTTCAGGACTTCAAGCCAGTATAATAAAACCAAGCTATGAAAGCAGCTAACCAATATGTGAGGCTAAGCCAACAAATTATTGCATTTGTAGTGAATATTCTAAAAAAGTTGCACAGGAATTACAACTGCAAAGTGACTTAGTTCAGCAGTTAGCTGAAGTCCAGACTTTTAAGAATCGGCCAGGGGTCATGACAAGGTATCACCCTACAACAGGGAATTTGGTGGCCTTGAGCAAAACTTCCTGTTTCAGAGCTCTAAATGCACTGTAACCTAGGAACAGTGCTGGAAATAAACCCAAAAACTCAGAAAAATCCTCCTGTAAAGGCAGCAACAGCCCTGAATTATCTTGGAATTTAAAAACCAGTTTTAAATCCGGCTCTCAGCCCTCACTGAGCTGGCATAAGGGTCTTGCAACCCCTCCACAGGTCTCTGCACCTTCCTGTCCCACGGACGCTCCTCAGAAGGGGCTGGATTTCACGATGCCCCAGAGAAACTCAGGGCAGCCGCTCCACTGTCAGCGTGACTCAGCACGACCCACTGCTGCTGCTGCTGAGCTGGTCACATCCAGCTGGGGTTTTGGATTTTTTTTTTTTTTTTTTTCTTTTCCAGCTGGGGTTTTTGATTTTTTTTTTTTTTTTTGCTCTGCTAGTTTTAACTTGAAGGCATTGCTTCAGACTGACCCCAGGAGATCTCGATCTCACCCCGGTCTATTGCTGGGATGCCTTGGAAGCAGCCGGTATAATTTAAGCACACAGCAGCAGCATCTCGTCAGCAAGGTAATCAGGGATAAGTGCTCCTGTAAAGCCATAAACCATCAGCCTGGCATGTGCGGGACCAAAGCGCGTGGTACTGTGTTGTTGGGAACTAACCCTGAGTATCTCCACCCTTACTAAGGAACCAGTTGCTTTCACATGAGAATGGATAAATTTCCATTTTTCTCTTTCTGTTGATCATCTGAGCCACTCTAGAGCGGTTCGAAAGCTCATACCATACCCCAGAGCGGGCAGTAAGTGCATGTTGTACCCACCTAACCCACCCATGCTGCTGTTTGCATCACCACCAGCACAGCCAGGTCCACCGGCTTGCACCTTTCATTAAAGCCGTGGACACGAACAGGACAAACAGCCCAAGGAGTAACCAAACCCAGGATCTCCTGTGTGCCTGCTGCAATGCAAGAGGCACAGAGCTGAAAACAGGTTCAGCTCTGTTTTGTCCAGGATAAGTTTATCGTGGTGTGAATGATGCCGATTTGCTACGAGCTATGCAGTCCTCACCTATCTGAAACCAGCAGGCTCCTCCAGGAGCCTCACCCCTGTTAAACCAGCCAAGAAACACTTCTCCACCTACTTGGGTTAATCCTCATTGCATAAGGCAAGAGTGCACCGACAACCGCAAGCGTCCCTGTAGTCCTGGTTTCAGCTTGGGCATAAGAAGCAATACCAAAAGTCACAGCTTCAGGTTCATCAGGTTACCGGCTGTCTGTGGACCAGCGCCGTCCTTAGGGATGCTGTTCGGGAGAGAGCACCCAGCCTTCCTGCTGCCAGGAGCACAGAAAACTAGCCTGGACTATTCCCATCTAGAATCATCTTACTAACAAGACTCAGGTCTCCAGTTTTGCATATTCTTGCAAAGGGTCACTGATTTGACATGCCACTGTACAAACAAGCTCAGATCTAATTCATCTTTGGTTTTTTTTTTTTCCCTGAACACGGCATGCTTTCTCCAAGTTCAGCCTGTACGTTCATGTGACAGACAACCAGCCCAGTCTCCCTGCAGCTAACAAAAGACACGGTGAACACAATATGCTCCTACCAGGAAAGAGGCAGCATTTCTACAGCGAGCCGGTCAGATCCTGCATGCCAGAGAAGGCTTTGCTATTGCATGACCAATGCCAAGCTCAAGCTCTAAACTCCCTTTTCTTTCTTGCTGGGCTGTTTTTCAGCTAGAGCAGCTCCCCAGCCAAGCACCACACTTGGTGTGGTACCCACCCCTGTCTGCAAAGGGCCACGGGAAGGGAGCACAGCGTCAAACAGGTTAGCTGTGACTTTCCGGCACCCCAGCACCATCAGCTGAAACAAGAGTAACGGCTCCTCCTGGACCTGTGTTGAGACGCGTGGACGCAGAACATCCCACCACCAAACCAAAGCCGAGGCAAGCGTCCCTAACCCCAAAGTCCAAATAAACCACAGTAAAACAGCTCACGGGAGCTCATCTGCCCTGCCACCCTCGTACTTGTGCTCTTTCAAGACCTTACTTACGAGCAGGGAAGCTCCAAAGCCTCCTTGCACCAGGCAGGTCACCCACAGTTGACTGTCCCAGCTGGAACCAACAAAACACTTGCTCCATCCCTCCCAACAACCCCGATGGTACTTCTCCTTTCCTTTCCACTCCCCTCTCTGGCATCGCAGATGTAGGCTAGATGTTTCTCCTACCCTTCACCCCAGGGGTTCCCATCACAGCACGGGACCTCACATACCCGTTAGGAACCACACACAGCCACAGCAAAATCAATGTACAGGCATCTTGTTGCGCCAGCTTGGCTAGGAGCAGTTCAGGTTTTCACGGAGAGCGACTGCAATGTAGTTCGGGTTGGAACAAGGACTTTTTGTCATTAGTGCAAGTGCCACCCATGGCGAGGAAGGGAGGTTCAAGCCCAGCACGTCTCCAGCTTCTCACTGAGCTGTCTCACACCAGCAATTAGTTCCCGGGTGAGGACAACTGTTCTTCACATCCTCAAGGCAGCAACTTTACCTGCCTTGGGAAACCAGCTCCAGCAGCCTTGCAGAAAAGCCACCAAACGGCTTGAGCAAGAGGAGGGAGGAGGCTCCAGGGGAGTCCTCCAGAAACTCCCTTCTGCTGCCATCACAAGACGTCCTTGACATGTTGATCTCTACAATTAATTTGGGAGACTGATCAGGCTTGCCAGGACAGCTGCGTTTTCAGCAGCTACAAACCAAAACAAGCCTAAGCACTATGAGAAACACCATCGGCATACACCTAAAAACCCACAGTTCAAGCCAGCGTTTTACTACAGCAACAGCGTTAAGTGGGTAAGACAGAGGCCAACGTGTAGTTAAGGCTGAAGCTGCAAGGGGGCCTTTCCCATTAGAAGGAAAATGATGGGAAGGAGAAGACACCAAGCAAGTCTCAATCACGATAAGCCTCCAGCTGAAGCTTTTCTTGGTAAGTACAACCCATAACACACCTCCCCTCTGAACAAATAGCAGCACTGCTGCAAAATACACACACGACTAGCAATGAGTGCTTTAAGTTACAGCAGTTACCGCAGCCAGGTGCTGGAGGAGACTGCACACGCATCACGGATTTACACCCTCCCTCGTCACATCCCCGCACGTGTTGCACTGCCCGCACCAACAGCACCTCTGGGTGTTTTCCGCGCTGTCACACGGGCGTATCTATGAACTCCACAGTGGTCCATAGGGCACGGTTTTCACTGCTTGCCTTGACTCACCTCAACAGGGCACCAGGATCGCAGCCTGCCCTACCCCGACCTCACCAAGCTCAGGAATTGTGCAAGTGTCTGGAGCAAACAACTCCCCAAATTACAACATTTTCACTTTCTCTTTCAGAGGAAATAACTTGCTGGAACCCAAACATTTTTTCTACAGCACAGATTTAGCCAGGTGCTTGAAGCGCCTCTTTCTGCAGCATCCACAACCCTCTACCTCCTCCGCGGGCTCTGCTCAGCCGTGACTGATCCCAGTGATTATTATCCAGAAAGTCAGCCGAAGGAAGGAGCTTTGCTGCTTTTCTGTAGGAGGAGAGTGGCACGTTTCCCACGGTAAAGTGAAAGACAGCCGCTCTTACAAGCTTCCTTAGTGTTTGGTTACTCCCATTACAAAAAAAAGCCCTTTTGGGGTCAGTTGTCACCTTTTCCCATAGCAGACAGACAGAAGAGGCACAGACCAGCGGCAAGTGCCCATTGCAGGAGCAGGACCCAAAGCCTGCAGCTCGGGATTTCGCTCTGCCCCCGACACATGGGGTGACCTTGGCCACGCTCTGCTGGAGTTTTCCTGCAGCCAGCCAACAGCCGGAATATTTTATCTGCTTCCGAGAACTTCAAGGCAGTTTGCCGAGTGGGATTATTCCCAGCATAAGGCATTGCCCCGGCACTCTCCTAGCACAGGCGCTGCCAGCCCTGAAGCAACCGGGGAATTCACTGCCCAGTGAAATCAGCACTTTTACCTTCCTACAAAACACCTCCCGCTCCGAGAAACCAGGCACAACTTTCGTTTTCTCCCTCTCCCTTTTCCCCGCAGAGGAAATACCCTCTTAACACCATAAAGTCTGGAGTGACGACATGCTGCTCTGACCGTGACTTGGCAGAAAATATCAGGCTCGTTTGTGAAAGGAGCCGGTGCGGAGGCACTCAGGGTGGGCACAGACCCTGTGCCCCGGGGGGG
>VYZV01041353.1:78627-94821 GCA_013401275.1 Pandion haliaetus | reverse complement strand
AATTGGCTCGGTATTCAATAGATTTAAAGATAGGCTATTAATAGATAATAGGGAGGAGCCCTGGACTAAATACCATACGGGCAGCACTGAAGAGGCATGTTTTGTTACAGACACAAAGAAAGGGAGGCTCCTCTGAAAAGCATTGCATGCTAATCATTTCTCTTACGATTAAGGATATGGTGTGATTCTGCAAGTTAACCTCTGAACCTAACCAGCAATCATTTATTCCTCTAATTTCTTTGTCTGACCTTTCAGAAACTGTATCATAAGAACAGTGATGATACACACTGCCAGAGCTGGGAGCAAGGAATAGTCCCCAGGGTCACTACTATTCTATTCACATGCTATGTAGTAATTTGGTGTCTTGGGGCAAGGGGAAAGGAGGTGGAAGAAAAATAATCTTAAAGTCACAGAATTTTCTTGGAAATTTTGTAACATTTTGTTTTCTGAGGTTTTCTGTTAACTATCAACAAAGTCAAATGCAGCGAAGTTACAAGTAAACTCCTAAATAATAAATTTGACTATTATTCCTAGGTTCTGTCATATGACTAGGTCAGTCTTCAGTTGTTACTTTTTGCAGTGTATTTTTAAAACACCTCTTTCTGTAAATGCTTCTGGCTTCCTTTAAGTAATCCAAGTTTGCTCTTCATTGTAGAAAACTAATTTTTCTTACGCAACTCAACATCATCCTCTGTTTTCCTCAAGTCTTTAAAGCTTTCCCTCCTCCCAGTCAGACAGAACTACCAGGTCCCCAGATCTGATTTCAGCAAATCGTGGGTTGGGTATTTTCTGAACAGGGACATTAACAGGTTGAACACAGCTGAGGAAAGGAAGTTCTATAGACTCATATTTCAGCTAATGCCTTCTTCATAAGGCATTCAGCCAAAACGTTCATCTGCAGAATTTCCTTCCTCGTTATACTGAGATTTACCCTTGAGTGTTTGTAGCGATAGATACAGCTTTCAAGAGACCAGCTTTCACTAACAGTCTCAAAGGTAGGCAACAAGAACTACAAACAACATAAACCCACACCGTGAACATCCATACCCAGGGTCTTTGCAAGTTTTCATCATTTTTTCTGACTGCTCATCTTTCCGAATCATTTTTCGGGACCCAGCCACCTTCCACTGGGGAATTCCCTCTCTTCTGTTCCTTGTGAAGACCTCAGCTACAGATGGCAATGACATTTCAGTTCAGCTGGGATTTTGATAGTGAGTGTTCACTGTTTTATCAAGCTTGAGAAAAACTTATTTAGGGCTATATTTCATTATCTTTTGGTATTTGGTTTGGGAATAATGACCTCCAAAAAGTGTGTTTCAGCTTAGCTGACATTTATGACACAGAACAGTTTTCGCTTCAAAAAAAGGAGGCACTTGAGCCTTAGCTCACCACACAGAACTTAAACGACTCCTAAAAAGTATCATCTGGTTTTGGATGAAACATTTAATTCTAACAGTTTAGGTCCAGTTTGAGTCTTGCACCAAGTTTACACCGAGGAAGTTCTACTGATTTTGGTGGAATTATTCCATCCTTCAGTAAATATGAGATCAGTCTCAGAACGTGGAGAAAATCCCTTTTCTTCACAAATACAGACAAATATCTAGATATTGTTTCTTTCATATAATTAAAATCCGTATCAATAACCTAGTTCCTTATTTTAAAAGTTACTCCACCTAGATTAGACAACAGATGGTGTCTGTCTTAAACAGAGTATGCATTTTGTAAGCAAAACATCTAATACTGTGGGTATTTCAGGATTATATTGGAGACACTTAATTTAAGTGTTGAATGCTTTTAAGAGTTGAAAGTCTTCACTCGTAACTGTTATGAATTCAGCATATGTTATAAATCATGTGCATATAATGTAAAAAACAGATGAATTGTGTAATGTCTTTTTTCAATTAAGAGATTAATTGGCCAACATGTTAAAAGCGTCAAGATTAGGATAGGTAAGGCTGCTGTCTGGTTAAAAATAAAAAAAATTATTTAAAGGAATCAACCAAAGAATTCCCTGGTAAAATCAGTAACTATGTTGGGAGAGGCAGGGGTGTCTGTTGTTTGATGCTTCAAAGTCATTTATAAGTTACATCTACACTAAATTTTATTTTATTTTTTTTTTTTTTAAACATGTAAGTGTTGACATTCTTCATAGACTGTAGTAGCTGAAAATCTCATGTTCAGATGGAAAGCCACAATATTTCCTTCACGGAAGGGCTGGACAGCAACTGGATATTTTGTCTTAATGCTTTTTACTGTCCTGATATCTTAACACTTTTTACTATCCCCTGTGGACTGTAAAGCATTCAAAGCCCATATAAAAGGGCAATGAATTTCTAAGACCTCCATTCTGCACTCTAGCTAAGAATATCAGCTGTATCAATTTTAAATATTTTTAGTTCCCAGGCAAAACAAACAAAATAACAACAAACCCCACCCAAGATTATGCCAGAGAACCCTTCAACTGACCCAAGCAGCTTCTCTGCAGCTACCAGGGTTTGGCAAAGACCGTTCAGCAATGACATTTCCTGGCAAAAGAAAAATCAGGCAAGAACTGAACAGTGGTGAGTAGTACTTTATGAATCAGACTCAGATAAATTGAATTACAAGTCTGGAACACCAAACAACAAGGAGCTGTAAATAAAGGTCATAAATGTTTTATATCAGGATATACACAAAGGGGGTGTAAAGCATTGCCATGTATGCACTCTATTCAAACATACATTGAATGAACACTAGGTCCTGTCGCAGTGCTTTCAAAGGTGTTAAAAAAATAAACAAGTAAAAAAATTATAGACCCTTCAGCCACAATGAGCAAGTAGGATAAAGACTCTTAATCTAGCAACCAAACAAAATCCAAGATATCTCCCCTCCTCATTCTTCAGACCCCCCCAAACCTCAAAGCAGCTTGTTCATCTTTTCTGGCTGTTTTCAAGTGTTTGTGGATTACTGTTTTCCCCCAGAAACTGAAGTATAAATAAAGCACAAAAAAATCTGCCCCTTGTGTTATTGTTGACTTTATGGAAACCAGGAAATGCTGAAATATTCACACTATGACTTGGTCTCTTAAGATTTGGAGTCCGCAAAGCACCTTAAACTATTACCTTCTTCTGTGGTCTGAATCTCCCCATGAATGCACACTTCAGCAACCATTAGCAATGAAACATTTTCTGGGAGTTGAGATTAGGCTTTCAAGTTTTGCTAAATGCTTTATAAGGATTTGAACTTGAAAAGACCCAAGTGCCCTTTCCTACTGAGGAGATCACAACAAAAATAAGTGATCAGGGGGAACGGAAATGCCATCAAAACAACACTTGGTGTAATAAGGTTAATACTCGCCTTACAATGTTTACAGGAGAAAACAAAACGAAGTTAACTTTTCTATAGGTCTAAAGCAAGCAGCAAAACCTAAAGCCAAAGTCCAGGTCTTCCAATTCTCACTCCCCTATCCAAGCCACTAGGTCTCAGTTACCTTAATTAGATGCCTCAAGGAAAGGTCACCTGACAGACTGCTTTTCAGTTTAATATACACCAGAAAAGAGCTGAAGCAAATGGCCTCCTTAGCACAAACAGCATAACCAATTGATGAATCAACTGAGGTTTTTGGACCCACATTTAGTTGAACAAACCAAAAATCTTTCAGTGGGCTTTGAATGAAATCTTTAGGGAGAAATCCTGGTTCTGCTGGAGTGAGTAGGAGCTTTGAGTTCCTTAAGCAATGAAGTCAACAGTTAAGCAATGAAGCAAACAGTCCAGCATTTACCACAGAAAACATTCAGGGCTTCTCACCTCCAAGTTCAGCTTTCACATTTAAATTCTACCGAGGATAACTACAGTACTCAGCCAATTTAAATCTGCAAAAAGGCAAGCAGAGCCAGCCAGACTCCTTCTGTGCAATCTACTGGAGATGGCATCACAAATTTTCTGTGCCTCACTTCACATCCTCTGAAGTGGCAGACCACCACATCTGACTCACAGGCCCAGCACAGGAATCACTCCAGTCACATTGATGGAGGTGCTCAGGCTGCCATGTTAAGGACTACAAAGAAACCTTATAAACAGGGAGGCAAAAAAAAAAACCCCAAAAACCCTCCACACTTCACGTAAACAGGAGACACTATCCCGCTCCCACGGGAAGCCAAAGATAAAACACTCACTGACGTCAATGGGAGGACATTCAAGCCTCAATTTAGGTTAAATTTGAGGAGAAGTGTTCAAGCAGTAGTTTTTGTCTTCCCCTTTATAAGAGTGAGCAACTCCATCCTCACTAAATCATTCTCGTGTTTGTCAGCTTCCTGCCTCTCCCTGCATGGTGGGATCCAAGCAGCCAAGCTGTTTATAGATACACACAGACTTGTGCATGATTTTAATTTTATTTGACTCCAGAGAAGAGTAAGACTTGCCAGGAGTGGTTTCTGACACTACAGGATTCACTCATTTTCTTCATTCCCCTCATATTTGCAAAAGCAGTGGTAACACATTCAAAATGTAAGCCTCCTGCGGGTGTGGCAGGAGATACAGTCTATAAATATTTGTGAGAGCTCCTTACAGTACTAAGAACTTGATTCAAAGACTTTCAAAGGCACTAAGATACTCAGATACAGGAAGGGATCTTGTCAGATCCTCAAAAAGCATTAAAGGATCTTTGCTTCCATTGACTTTTGCTGAAGCATAGGTGGGCTCTTAAAAGTTTGTATCAACGGTGCCTAATGGCCCAAAAGGGATTATTTGGAATGGATTGATGCTACCAAGATACTGAACGCTGACATCAAAGTTAAGTGCGAGTGCTCACCTTCAACGTTCAATTTCAGTTCAACAGTCACAACTTCAAAAATATGTTTCCCAAATGCTTCAGTCCCACATGCATTCACCCAGAGATTTCCAACCACTCAGCAAGGTTCCACTGAGCATCTTATTTCCTTTGATTTATGAGTCTCCCCAACAGGCAAGAGTTGAGGGAAAGCCTGAACATCTTGGAGAAAGTCAGAGGGCTATCATAAATATGCTTGTGCTTGTTCCAGTATGTCGCATTTGCTGCTTGTTGAGCGAGTGAAAGTCTCAAGGACTACAGTAACTGGAAAATGAACAAAGGAAGCATACAGGGAACAAGGCAACTATGAGCATATTGACCAAATATTCCTTCTTCTTTCTCACACATATGCACGTTTGAGAATAATCAAAGGAAAAGATAAGTTTTATGCATTAAAGGGAATTGAGTCTCTCTAGCCAGTTTGTCTTTGTTGTATAGTCATCTTTCCGCTCAGGGTGACACGGCTCTTTCAGAAGTTGCTTATTGAAAACTTCAGTATTGTTTGAGCTTACTACCGAGACCAAGTTGTCTAAAATATATGACTTCCTGAATAGCTGCACATAGTTCTTTGACAGCATTTTTGCCTCACAGAGAGGTTACGGGGTGGGCTCTTCCCTGCCCCCCCCCCCGCCCCCCAAATATTTCATTTATTGCGATCTGAACTTCAGAGAAAGATCCAGGAGAGTAGCTGTGCATCAGTCAGGCCCCACGCTGGCTCTTCTCAGGGGTGGGGAGCAAGTACTCCAAAGCTATCCTGCATTGCGAGCGGGGTCTGTCCTAATTACTAACAGGCCGACATAGCAGTCACCAAGCTATGTGGGGATCTGAAGATGATTAAATCTCCCCTGACATCACTCCAAAAGACAGTTACTCACCCTCCTCCAGCTTTACCCTTCTTTTATAGGTGAAGAAAGGCCACAGCTAACATTACTGCTTCTGCAGTAAGGCCAAAAACTAGAGGAGAAAGTGATGGCTAACCACACAAGCTTCACGGTATAAACTTTGTTCATGAATATAAAGCATTCCTAAAGTACAATGAACAGCCACGGCTCCTGAAACTGCCAGCATGTGATGATTTATCATTTAGTTTACTTACTACTATTTCAAAGACGTATCTTCAAGAAAACAGGGCAGATGAGCACATTGTCTGTTGTCTGAGTTCAGTACTTAGCTTTGGATGCTTTTAGCTTATTCTTTATTAAAATAAAATACACCATGTTAAAAAAAAAACAAAACAAACAAAACAAAACCAAAAAACCCACAAATTCAGTTTACGCTTTGGGTGAGCTGGCTTGGTTTGCCCTGGTTCCCTGTACAGACAATACTGCAGGAAGAGAGCAAGGTGGAAGCCTCCAAGCATTGCAGTCTTCTCAGATACATCAGTATGGCTTTGCTCATAGTTCAATGAAATGGATCTGTCTGATATGGGCAGACCATCAGCGAGGTGTCTAGGAGAAGACACCTATTCAGCAGAGGAAATTAGCAAAAGTTGAGGGCAGAGAAGGCTTTGGCACACTGGATAAATTCTGTACAGTCACATCAAAGAATGTCCACCGGCAACCCAAAGGAAGTCAGCAGAAACTCCAGTAACTTAAAGAATGGGAGACCATAATATAAGCTGTTGGCATTTACAGAAATTGTAAACATAAATCAAATACAGAAAATAGCACTTCTAAAAAGAATTTTATTTATTTATTAATAAACCATACTTCCATAATCTAGACCATATATTGGCACAGGCAAAAACTTATCAATTTACCCTTTCTCATTCAGGACAATTTGTGGTGTCAAATTAAAAGAACATGAAATTAAGGTAAGTGCATAGCCAGTGGAGCATTTGCTTTAAAGAAACAAATATTAATCGATAAGTCTTAATAAAAATAGTTAAGCAGAAGGCAATGCAGAAAGGTTTGTCAGAGGTCCATAACGTTGTCAGTGAATTGCTGGTTCTCAAACTTTACTGAACATTTTCCAGCAATGTACTTAGCATGTGACCTTTCTGTGGCTCCACAGTTTCCCCAACTGTTTTCGTAGCTCATAAAATGTTTAGGAAGTGTTTATAAAAACTGCTTGAGGAAACCGTGCCACAAAGAACTTGAGCTTCACGTCTCAGCAGTCCAGCTTTGATTTAGTTCTCTTCGATGGGATTTCATTTTGCAAATGCCCCACTAACATCTGCATGCAGGTCCTCTTGGGATAGCACTGAGACATAGTCCAGTTTTATGTATATTACTTGGCCAAGTTCCTCCAGCATGTGATGGTTGACTTGCCTCCCTCATGAAATCACACATGCAAGTGTTCCCCACACATACACTTACTGATGGCCACTTTCAGTGATCTGACTGTGTTGGGATAAAATATTATGTCATAAACACCATCACAACATCTGCAACGGATCCTTTTGGAACCCAACACATGAACCGCCAAACCCAGAGAGCACTCTCGCATCAGAAGTCCATGACTGACAGTGGTTGACCTACTGCCCCGAAAGCTCGCCCCAGCTTTTTTATGCACACTCAAGCAGCCTGTTTGGAAACACACAGCCAGAGAAGTGTCACAGACGAGCTCTCAGTATATAGCTCTCTGGAGAATGTTTGGAGAGTGCAACAATGAAACATGATCATGCAAGAACAATGATGTTTAAAACCAACATTTTACTATGCTTAATTAACTAAACCCGACATTCACAGCGTTCTGGTGGAACTCTAGTCTTCAGGCACAGACTCATGACTTCCTGAGTCTTAGATATTAATTAGCAATTATCAGTAGCTTGTGAATATGCTCAGGATAAGGAGCCTCACACCCAGAGAAAGACCCTCCATTCATTTCCTATACTGTAGCTTTCAAGTTAAACATCACTAAAACACTCTACCAAATAAAATAAGAAGTTGTTCAGTCATAATGTATTGTACATATAAATTAAGAGGACAATTCTGCTGGTAAACAATAAATGCTCTAGTATACACAGTTTAAATACAGCCATCTTTAACCTCTTCTAAGTACAAAGGGAACATCACCTTGCAAACTGATGGCCCTGTCCACTTGGCTAAATAGTCATACGCTTCACCAAGTTCTTCTTACAAGAATTAGCTAAACTAAAGGCACTTAAAATCTATTCATGTACCTACCTCCACGCACCTAAACTAGTTACTAAGACAGCTTGTGAAAAGACACCAATATTATGCAATAAAGTGCCACCAATAACTGTGGCAAAGATTTTATTCTGTTTTACTGGTAGAGATTCAATATCCTTCTTAACAGATTAAGAGAAGCACTATTTGTAATAAAAATAAATTATGGCATACACATAAAACTTTTAGCACATACTTTTGACAATAGAACTTTTCCAGTTCAAGGCTGGTTTATGACAGTAAAAAAAGTGTTATTCAAACACAGGAATCACTTATGTGATTTTTGAACATCTAGTCAAGCGTGCACATTCTCACCCCTGTTAATTAATTATCCACTCCTAAGCAGTAAATAAGAAGCAGCCATTACCCTTGAGGAAAAAGCATGACATACGTATCAGGTGTTAGACATAAAACACAGCTTTAACTGGTTATTTGGTTCCCAGGCTTAGCTCGGGAATTCAAATGAAGCAGTCAGTGGAAAACAGCTACCCACTTCCCAGCTCTGAGGACTGCAGGACTCTAGGAGTTGCCAGACAACATAACTGTGCATCTTTCTTTAGATACCAAGGTACCATTAAGCTCGAGCAATTTGGGTTTTGACTCCATCTAGACAGCTGTGGGAGGGACAGGGGAAAAGCAAGTGCCCCTTCTACACAGTCTTGACATCATTTCAGAGTAACAAACAAACAAACAAACTGCTTGTGACATTGAGAAGAAATTGTAGCATGCCCCGTGAATCTTTTTTTAAAGTCAGTTCCACTACATTCTTCAGAAACCTGTTATTGGCTACCTTTTATCAACAAAGGCCTCTCTGTAGTGCACACGCACCACATTACGTCACCTGCTTTACTTCATTTTTCTTCCCTGCTGAAAAAAGAAAGCCTGCAATAATGCTCTCACTCCCCTCCACCTTAACTGGATGACCCAATCCAAGTATTTCTTATCATCCTGATGGCTAAACAGAGACACAAAAGGCACAAGCACTGCAGATCTGAGAAATAAGGTCAAAGGAAAGAGGTCTGAGTTGTGGCAAAGTGAAACTTATTATATACGATGGTTTGTAATTTCTTTCTCTGGATGATTAGCCATATACTGTGCTACAGGGGGTTACAGTCTATATATTTGAGTACGTCCCACAAATAACTAGTTTAACTTCACAGCTATGGCTTTTGTACTTGAAAGAGTGGCCAGAACACCCTGTAACAGCTGCAACACTCAAGTTATAGGTTAAAAAAAAGAAATCAGGTTTTGCGTGTGCTTTGCTGCTGATAATGTTAACCATAAAAGTATAACAGAGAAGGCTTATTTTGCAAGCATAGAGGAAAACAAAAAAATATCATTCTACAATGATGAAAGAAGGCTTCAGGATATTATCAAATCCCTGCTTATGGAAACCACGGAGAGAACATAAAAGCAGACACATTAGTATGTAAAAATGTACATAGCTCATTCTCTCCATGCCTAAAATCCCTACTTCACAGCAACCCAGTCTCAAGAGCCTTATTTCCTAGTGGACAAAAAACAAGCAAGAATCACATCTGCCTTGTTCAATAGGAGAGACTGGAAAGACCCAATATTTTGCAGTAATTGAAAGCCTCAGACAATTCCTCTGGAGCAAAAGTCAGCCTGGAAACTTAAAACCAAAACCAAAACAAACCAAAAAAACACCCCCACCCCCAATGTCCCATAACTTTAAACAGGTATGGACAAAACCATTCAGCAGACTCCTGTGTTTATAGTAACAGTACAAAACAGCACAAGCAATGTTTCCCATTAAAAAGAAGGACAGCCTCATTTGAGGTGGTTACCTAGTCTGCCCAGGATCCACTGCATAGCCATTTCTTTTGCTGCTCTCCTGTTTCCAGAGAATAGTGTAGTCGAGATGTGCACATACCATTGCTCTGAAAGTCCATGCTCACCACTTTTCTTGAGAATGAATGCATTTTGTTATTTAAAAGTCATGTAATTAGATCATAGGTGAAAACAATATAATATTAGCATTAAAGAGGACACTTCTCAAAGTTGTATAGCCTAATTCCTCATTTGTTAAGAAAACATCTGTTGCCATTGCTACTCTTTTCCCCCTATTATCCACCTCTGTGCTTGGCAATCACAGAGGCAGACTGAACGTTTCTATTTCTACATCACCATTGCATCACTGTTTGTTTGTTTTACTACGGGCCATAAAGCTATAACAATATAGAAATAAATATCACCTTCAAGGACCTTCCATTCAAACATATACTTGAAAGTTATCTTTGTGCTTCCTCAAAATACACATGGGTTCATCAAAATCTAAGTCAACCTAAAACTGCTGGATTGGAGAAGATAAATGAAGTATGCAATTTAAATTTACTGTGCTCAAGGGGGCTAATTCCCTCTTTGCTGAGTTAAGCTGCAGTCCTTCAATCATCATTGTCAAGCAGAAATGAAAGAGACAGTCAGCAAGAAACATTGCTAGATCTAGAGAGCAATTCACAAGAGGAAATGCTGCAGGAAGGCTCTTTGATATCAGACATGATCCTTTATGGTCATAGCGAGATCTTTCTTCACACTGCTCGAAGTTCCTTACCACGTTAGGACAGATTGTTGATATTTACATATTTTTTTTCTTGTACGAGAAAACTCAGGTCTATTTAAGAAATCCCCCTTTAATTAGGTTCACTACACATTTGCTTTATTACTGTGCAGTTAATGCTGTAGACATACACTGACACATCTACAAAATTAATTCACTATTGTGCTGTACCTACGCTAATGAGCTGTAGCTGAATAGTTTTCTTTTAGAGGTAGAACAGATGGAAGAATATTTATTTAAAGAAAATCAAGTGTGGGGATTAGAAGTAAAAGCTTCTAAATGGATCTTTTTCCAGTGGGTTAAAATAGTATGGTTAAACAAAGATGGGAGAATGAATACTTGGGCAGAACCAAGGCTGTTTAGGGTACCACCCGCCAACCAACAAGTCTGCAGAGCCAGCAGGATGCCCATGGGCTCTGCTTACAGCAGCACATCCAGTCCTGCAGTCCTTCCACACCACCCTAGGGGGGGACTTGCATCGACCGTTAACAACTCCTCCAGAACATATACTATCTCCTCTATTGAACTGGCAAGTAAAGCCGTCCAAGTTATTTGCCTGTAATATGCCCAATCCATCAGCCTATGGCAGCGATTGCAAGAAAGGTGTTTGGTGTCTTCACAAGTCCAAAACCAAAACACCTTTCTACCACCTGAGCTGACAAAAGAACTGATGNAATTTTTTTTTTTTTTTTTTTTTTTTTTTTTTTAAACATGCCATTTCTCAGTTGATGCATTTCTGTCGTTAACTTGGGAATTATCTTACAATTTTCTATCCCATAAAAGTATGACATTTCAATTGATGTAGAACAGGGTTAAGTCTTTAACTGGATGGCAGCCGACTACTTAAAAGGCACCTTGCTTGGTTGACACAGTTATGTTTCTGCCAGCCTTGGAGCACAGACAGCCTAGTCTCATGTGGTTTTACTTGTGCATTTGTTTCCCTCTTTATTGCAGATTCCACACCTGAATATGTAATCTTCAACGGTGTTGTGCGTGCTTGGCCAGAACTAAAAAATGTTATGCTCCAGCCTTGCATTTCCCAATACATAGATGAACATGAAGGATTTACACACACAGAGTACTTCTGACCTCCTGCTGCGAGTGGTATTTCAGCAAGATGTCTTTTTTTGGCAGGAGTGGGGGAGAAGGGAAAGAGGGAATTCCTACCTTTGTGCAATGGGTCTAGGACCTCAATAACTTAAGGTAAGGTGATCAAATGACCAACAGAAGTGTCCCACGTCTAATACTTTTGCAAGGCTACATCATTTTACCTCAAACTCTTCTTGTTACGGCTTACATGCTTTTAATTGTTTAATAATTTCATAAAAGGGTATCTAATTTTTAAAGATAATGACCATGTTTGTTTCCTATGCTTAGAAAGTACCTAGCTAGTGTTTAAGAAAAACAACCTGAAATGTCAGTGAAACTAGACATGCTTTACCGACTATCAATTCTAATACAGTATCTAGCACCTCATTGTCTGTTTTCACCAGAACACATTTTTGCCTAAATAATTATTGGCCTGACAACTTTATATTTACTAAAAAAAAAAATGTAAGACAAGTCTAGTTCCTGTTCATGGTTACAACAGTCAAAACAGATCAAACCTAACTTCAGTAAGTACTCAGTAATTACACTAACAAAAGCAAAATGCCACTCATATCTTCTTCCTACATTCCTCTGATCTACTAAAACCTCTGATCTTTTGATTACACCATTGTATAATCACAGAAACATCATGAAACCAATTTCAGTATTGTCAGCCCTAATTAATTTATAGATGTTATTTCCTTTCTGAGGGACTATAGGCCAAAATAACACTCTACTTACACTTATTTGCCTATCACCTCTATGTGGCAACTCTAAAAGCAAAACTTCACAGGATTTTGACCTGACTGTACATAGCACAAAGAAAACTGAAGTCACCTTTATGAGTCCTCTGCCTGTAGAAGAGAAATGCTGAGCGTTGCTGGCTTACCATTGCTGGAGTAAAAGTCATTAACTCAAACCAAAAGCCAAAAAAAGCTAGGACAAGTTACAAGAGCTCTGAGAGAAGCTTCTCCCCAGTACAAAGAAGAGCTTTCTGATAAAATCCTCCTTTGTCCTGAATAACAGAACAGTGCTACGCCCACAATGATTTACAGCACAAGCTTCAGTGTGAATATGGACAAGAAGTCCCAGTCCTGCTGTTACTAGTAAGCCTTCAAAAACATGATCCCACAGAGCAAGCTTGTTCAGGTACAGCCAGAAATTTGAGTGGTACACAACAGCCAATGCTTTGAACACCTGATCTCAGCATATTTGTGCATTCCAAATGTAGCAAGTTATTGCTTCCTGGCTGATTGCTAATACATCTGTATGTTTGCATTATGCCTGGGGGCAGTTACAGGTCTCCAGCAGCATTTTAATAAGGTATTTTATACGTATTTTCTGAATTCTATTAAGAAATTTACCATGCAAGACACTCCCAGGAAATTACTGGGGAGGGCAGGGGAGGGGGGGAAACAACCAACCAAACCAAACACCCCACAGGTGCACCCTAGCCTCCTACTGTCAATATAGCTTTAAGGTTACATTAGATTAGATCACACTCAGGAAGGCTGAAACCTGCACCCAGGATAAAGCTGCACACTGATGAGGATTTGGTCATCTTACAGAGTTTTCCGTAAGAATAAAACCCCCTTCAAGAGTTAGAAGCCATGGAAAGTTGAGGCACTGAAGCATTCGCGTTTATTTCCACAACTAGAGTTTAGCTGTTGTTCCAAATAGCCCAATTCATTATTTTCTAGGATCAGATATACAATATGGCATCAACGTGCTCAGTAGTGCTCCGCTACTCCTGAATATTAAAGTCCTACTGGCCCAAAGGTACCTGTAGATTACAGTCAGAAGACCCTCATTTGCTGGGGAGAGCTGCTGTTCTGCATTAACATGTGCTCACATTGCCTATACTTCACTGACTCAAACACCTCATGTGCCTCATGAAAGGAACAGAGTAAATAATTACCAGGGAATTATGTATGAAAGACCAATTAGATTATTCTTTTATTTGAATAACTCTTAAAAAACCAAAAACAAACCTACTACAAGAGATAAGAAACCCATTTATTTCCAAAAAAGTGACAGTCCACCAAATGGTTAAAGACAAAAAGCTATGCAAAAAAGGGCTGTCGCATCTGTCAGTGTTCATATTCAGGTACTGCTTATTGCTTTGTGACAACTATCTTTGGAGTCAAAAGCTGACTGTACTTCATGTGAGCCAATAGGTGGTTTTAAGTTGGAGGAAAATGCAAGCCAGACATTTCCAAGCTATTCTGGAAGACCCTCAGCTTATCTCCACCCTCAGCTCACTTGCAACATGCCAACCACCTGGCCACGTCCAACATGTTACACATCAAGCCCATCTCCACCATTACAGCCTCACCGGCGAGGCAGTAGGTGAGCACCAACTGGATGACCACACACTGAACACAACCTTCCACCTAAAGACATGCTAATTCCCATGTGGATGCAAGATTTGTCAGGCAAGCAGGGAGGCAATACAGAACTGATGTTTGGGGTTTTTTGTTCTGGTTTCCTCCTCCCCTCCCCAGCCAAAACTTGGTGGTTGGAGGAAGGAATTCATTTGGGGCTTTAGCACAAAGATAATTATCTTGTTTATTGACCAAAGTGCACGATGTTTTCTTAATATACTCAGAACCATTTGGTTGCAGTGACACGTACAGGAGTACACAGTAGTTAAGTAAATGGGACGTGCCTGATGAGGAACAGTGCTCCCATTGAGGAGAGACAAGAGTGTTTCTAGACATACAATTTATTTACATGTTTTCGAGCTAGGACTACCTGTAAGTCACATACTCATGCAGAAAACTGCACATTTATTATTGGGGACGGGCTTCAAGTCCTTAAACTCAATTCAGAGTTCCTCCTACTTTGAAAAAAAATTAAGTGAGGGAAGACCCAACAGCACAGTTTCAAATTATTGAAGAGGGAGCTCTGAAGATTAAGAAAAAGACTAAAATTCATTCTAAGAATCTAGTGATTCATCTGAGAAGACTGCAGTATTTTGAATTTGGCAAGATATACCAATTCCAGGAACTAATGATTTTTAAAAAAAAAAAAACCCCAAACCTCTAAATGGTAGTGAAATTATCATAATTTCCCTAAGGAATTTCAGCTAGCCCATTTCTTTCAAGGTCACGTTGAGCATACACCACTTCTGAATAGCTTCCAGTTATTGAACACCAGCCTTTAAGATAAGCAATTTCTAGCCCTTTCCTTTGCACATGGACTACAAAACAGAAAACCCAACCTGTGACTCCCATTCCTTTTCTACCCTGCTCACCTTTCCTCTAGTCCTCACCCTTCCTGAGGTCTTTTGTTATACTATTTTATTCATGAAAGAATCAAAGTAAAAACTAAGTGTGTTACTGAACAGTTTACTGGGTAAGATATTTTGGTTTAAGTTACACAGTTTGGTTTCATTGGCCACCCAAGGGTCTGAAGCAAAGGGAACCTGGTGGTCTAACTTAAGTGCCATGGCAGAGATATGCTATATCACCAAAGCAAAATAGGTGATCCCAGAGAATCTGAAACATATCTGCTGCCTCTTTGCAGAGGAATGAAAGTTGACATTAATGGAAGTTAAATTATCTCCTTCCCCCAGAGGCGGTCATCTTCCCAGGTCAGAGGCATGCAAAGAAAAAAAATGAAAGTTCACGTTTCATGGCTTGCACCATAGCTGTGATTAGACAGACAATATCTCCTATTTTTTCTCTCCCCCCACCCCCGACTTAGATTTTTCCAGAGCTATTAGAATATGGGCGGGGGTGGGGGCGGGCAGCATGTCAGGGGAATGCAGATTTAAGCAAAGCATCAGTTGTGGAAATGTGCTGAAATTGAGAAAATTGTGTGGGTTCGTATAAAGGAAGAGAATACTGTCACATAACCTCACTGAAACATACGGTTTGCATTGATTCTCAAAACCCATAAATAAACACTAAGAAAATCATTATGAAATTTTTAAGAAATTGTTGGTGGGAATTGGAAAAGAAGAGCCATGGCAAAAGAAAACAGACTGTCAGATTTGCAATTGCAAGCTAGCTGAGAATAGATACTTTTGAAAACAAGCTTATGTTTCACAAATAGTTGCAGTAGATGAAAAGCCTAAAGGCATTAAAGAAAAAAAGCAGGAAGACAGCACAGTTACATCATTAAGGCCGCCATGAAAATTTCGGGACATTAAGGAATTAGCAAATCCTGCATAGGTTCCTCTCAGTGATTTAATCAGAATTCAAGTTTGGTATTAACACAGATGAGTTCTACCACATGTGTAATATGTAAGAATACACATAAACAAACAAATGTAACACACGAACATTTTAATGCTTGGGATATTTAAAGAAGTGGATTTCTTTTTTTCAACGCTGTGAGCAAATTACCTTCCAGATGACCAGTAATTTGTCTTGAAAATTTATCCTGTTTCATAAGCATTCAGAAACAGGAAAAGTTCCATGATGTACCACGTTACTGCTTTAAATTGCACATTTTTAGTTCACTGAAATTGCGGAATTAAATATGTTGGCCTAAGATACTAAGAATATGAAGCCATTAAGTAACATTGGTTTGTTTTCACACCAGCCAAAGAATACTTACACAGCCAATGAATAAAAAAAAAA
>VYZV01041353.1:58641-68885 GCA_013401275.1 Pandion haliaetus | reverse complement strand
AAAAAAAAATCTGTAGAGGAGTTATGAATAGGACCAGATAAATTAACCTCTTACGTAGCCAAATTACAGTCAGTGCAGAACTGAAGCTTTCTCCCATCCTATGCCCTGAGAACAACAGGACAAGAAAGTCCAGCTGGTGAGAGTGATCAATGATCTTAAATGCCTTGTCTGCCTGCCAGTTAAGCTGCATATGGTTTCAGTGAGGTGCTGAACAAACTCTTGTATTTTTTTTTCCATTCTGCATTCCGAGGTTTCACCGATGTCTAGAAAACAGGCATGTCAGACCAAACCAGGTGGATCTTGTGCAGCGCTATGAGAATAATAAAGTAGCTGGTTGTTCTCCCTTCCTCATGGCCCCGCTCCCCTCCTCTTCCTCAAGACCCTCTCACACAGACTCCCACCCTTCAGAGTAGCTCTCACTGGACAGGGAATTCTGCTTGTGGCTGCTGTTCAAAACCTGTTGTGATGAGCATGTGTGTTATTCTAGAGCTAGCCACAGAGGTTCTGGCTAGTACCCAAAAAGAAAATTAACCACATTTACCCACATCTTCCTGCCACTTCACTTGCCTCATCCGTGGCCCTTCAGATTACACAACAGGACCACGCAAACCCAGCCCCGATGAGACCCTTACTCATGTCAAGAGCATTCAATAGCTACACACTGTTGACTTGCCCAGGTGCTGGGAAATTCCTCATTTACCTGCAATCAAGTCAGGAAACCTCTCCATTTTCTCAGGAACCTGGATCCCTGGACAAATAATGATCAAATATTTTTCTCCTGATTCTCAATAATGTCAGACCTCTTTGGAAAGTCACCTTCCATACTTAATGACTCCCTGCAAGCCTACACATCTGCAGAAAGTTTGCGTTCAGAAGTCCCAAGAGGGAAAACAATGCTGTACGCTATGCATTTATGTATTCAAATTGCTATGCTGCTAGAAGATAGACAGAAAAAACAAGGTAAATATTTCAGAGCTCAGGAATATGCTGTGAGACCTTTTAAGCAAAAGGCGATGGCCATGTAGTGCCAGTTAGATACTCAAAGTGAAATGCATTTAAAAACACTCATTAATCATTCCCAGCATGCCAGGAATCTTGAAACAGATGTTCATTGCAGGACAGACCCTGTGGTTCAGATGTCCCTTGAACAGTCATCTGCCTTGACCTCTTAAGGAACAATGTGGGTTTTTTTATAGCATTACCTCAGAGAACTTGGGAAAGTGGAGTGAACATCACCACGTATTAAACACAGTTCCAGAAATAGAGCGACATACCTCATGTAGGCAAAATGAAAGACAAATAACGACAGATACCTGTCTTAGGCCCTCAGGCACTCATCACTACAGCATGTTATCCCAACTAAGATATTGAATAGTGCAGAAACATTAGGAAAGGGGATTTCAGAGCTGCCTGGATGATTTAGATACCCATTAATTTTCAAACATGTTTGACAGGTCAAATGCTGCCCATAAGTTCCTAGTAACGGATCAAGGGCCATATAGCTATGACCCACAGCAAATGGTTGTTGTAAGTAAACAGTAGGAGCTGAAGGTAAGCTAACCTAGGGTGGCAGGCAATACACCCAGAATGAATGCTTATTTGATTTTTCAGTATAAAACTAGCATTCAGTCTTTCACTCCTCCTCTTACACATACTTACAAGGAAGCTGCACAAAGTCGAACAGTGAGACCATGCCTTCTGCTGTGGACGTGGCTAAACACTACTCATCAAATCCGTTGTTCAACAAAATACTCTTATTGGTGCTCGGCTACTCTAACTCAAATCTTTATGTCAGTATTTCATTTCTTTTGCACCTCTAATCAGAGACAAGCCAGCAAACAATGTAATCCCGCAAGGCATAAATAAGGCAGCTCTATAATCAAACTGAGCCCTCCACCTCCCTGAAGATTGTTCTTTCCAAGCTGTTCAAATATTGAATAACTCCAGAATATAATTACCGCTTGTATCCGATCATGCGCCAAAGTTAAACTAACCAAGCATTGTAATATAATATAGTTCTTGAACCAGCTAAACTTTCACATTGTTTATCTCTCTGCCATATGTAAAAGGACCACCCAAACAGCATATCAGGTAAAGGTTAATGTCCCTGCTCAGTGAATCAGTGAAAAGGAAGGTGCTAGAAAAGATGCTATAGATGACACAGTAGTAAGGTCGTTTAGTGACACACAAAAGAGTTGGGAGATTTGTGCTTTATTCCTTATTTTAGCCTCTGGCAGCTGTAAGAAAAGCAGTCACATAACTTGTTTGGCCATGACTCAGTACTTTGTAAACTGGAGGCAACTCCATTGAAATGTATCTGTTGCCTAAAGATTTTTCTGAGCCAGAAAAGAAATGCAACCCTTTATTAAAATAAAACTAGATTTTACTTTCAGAAACTGGATTTTTTTTTTTCCTTCGGTGTTGAACTTGACAAAAGGATAACACACTATTTCCAAATAATCACAGAAACTTCATAAAACCATTATGTTATATTTTGGACAATGTTTAAAGTTTGAAAAGGAAAACGTTCCATTCACTAAACCTGACACTAGTAAATATCCTTCTATTTCACATCACTGAATAAAGTTTCAAATCAAGAGATGTTATTTGAACCTGGGAATACCACCTGCTATTAAAGATTTTCTCCAGATAAACATCCAACTTTGAGACATGTAAAAGTAAGAAAACACTAAATAATCTGTTCAAACAAAAAAAAGTTACATACCTTTTTAGAAAGTGTTTTAAGACCATGTGGGGAACAGCTGATGAATTTAACAGGATATTTTTTTAATATGGGTCATATTAAGGACTAAGGATCTCAAAAAAAAAAAAAAAAACAAAAAAAAAACCAACCCAAAAAAAACCAGAAAAAGAAAAATTGTCGGCGCCCACTAAGCTTAGAAAATGGTATTTCCTGACTGTTTCAGTTCAGATCAGTATCAGAGTCCAGTTTTGCTGGATTTTCCACTCTGAAACCTTTCCCCAGCCATTGTCTGGAATACAAGGTAAGACAAAGCATGAAATTGGTTTTCCATATGGAGTGAAAAAGACATCACCACTATTCAGTTTAAGTGAGGGGAGAGATGTTACCACTTACTGTCGATAGACAAGGGTGAACCAGAATCTCCCAACTTCTGACCCTGGTGTTATAGCAACACCATCTTCAGACAGGTCACTCACACCATGATCCTCAAAAGGTGGCTAAGTACCAAACTTTTAGTGGTGTTAAGGGCTCACACCCCAATTCAGAGAAGCACTTTGTAGTATTACATGGTTTGCTGGACCAGGATTTTAACTTACCTGCTTTCTTTTCAGTCTGTGAAACTTGACAGAAGCATGTAACAAGAAGGCAAAAGAAAGTCCTACAAGATTGAAAATAGGATTTCCCAAAATCTTTTTTAGGTGTCTTAAGCGAGGTTGCTGATGGGGACAGAACTTCAAGTGTGGCTTTACCCTATCAATAGCTTCTTTTCTGGCCATTCGCACTATAGCACTGAAGAATACAATTAGGAGGTTTTCTAGCGGTACTTGAACTATTAAGAGCAGGACAAAGAACCAAATGGAAAACCCAAATGACACGTGAAACAGCAACAAAAATCACCTGTAGAAGATGGGGGTGATGGAGTCTCTGCTCTTGGCTCAAAGAAGCACAGTACACTTGGTACTTCTGTGCTGTACATGTCAGCAGATCATGCGTTTGAAAAGCCTATAAACTGGTATGACAAAATTTGGAGTAAAGTGAGGAGAATTCAAGTACAGGTGTGTACACTCAAATGGCTTTATCCCATTGGTACTACCAGGTAAGCCTCAGAAAGATCCTACACACTCTTATGATTTCAGCCTTCTAGAGGGAAGAGCAAGATGAAAAATAAGATACATTTGTCAGAACAAACCTCAACCTATCTACAAGCCTGAATACATCCACAGTGGAGGAGAAGACATATTACTACAATAAGGAGCCATCCCACTAGGACAACTGATGAAGGGATACTGGACTGTGTTAAAGACAGGGAGGGATTATCCTACGCTTTGCGGGCTTTTAAGTCGCTAAAAGCACTTTATAAATTCCTCTGGCACCAGGAGCAACATAAGGAAAGCATAAGTTGCTCTATATGAACATAAGGTTTTCTTAAAGCTTTCAAGGAGAGCTCAAACTCGGTGCTTATAATACGTTTTCAATAAAAGAAGAGATAAAAAGAGGAAAAGAGATTTTTGTATGCAACAGCCCATACAACAATCCTCTCTAACAGCTCATTTCAAGCCAGCTGTACCCTCTGAAAGGATTTGCTATACTTACACAGGCCATTTCTCACATGCCACATAACCAAGTTGCAGGTGATGGGGTTGTCAGTTGGTGCAATTTCACACCAGTGCATTAAAAAAAGTCCAACCAACCAAAAAACCAACCAAGACTACCCACACTTATCTTTGCCCACTTCTTTTGTGGTACTCAACTCGAGCGTATGCAACAAAGAGCACCAGGTTTTGACTCTACTTTCTATACAGCCGCTTCAGCTGATTGCACAACCTTGAACATCACATGCCATCAGAGGGCTGACATATGCATTTATGAAGAGTTTGTAAAAAAACAAAAACAAAAAAAAAACACCACACAAGAAAACCCAAATAAAAACAAACTAGTTCTTTGTGTTTCTGCAGGACAGTTCTAATCTGACATTTAGTTTGTCTGCTTTTTGTCATACAAAAAAACCTCAACTGCCACCACCGACTGCATGTTACAAAGAGAGGCCGCATTTTGCTTTGTTTACAACACACACAGTTGCACAGTTACACCAAACACTGCTTTAAGCCACTGTAGAATTTAATGGCATTTATTCTCTCTGTGCCTCTTGGAAACACATTAACGCCATAATTAGGGCTGGCAAATCACTTGCTATTCATTAGCTAAGAGAAACAGAAGGAACTTTGATTTGTATTTAAATCGACTACTTATTGTGTATTGAAGGTAAGCCAGCTATTCTCACCAGTGGGAGAAAATCAAAGTCTACAGACATAAATAAATATACAGAGATGTTTATTTACGAACAAATGCATGGACCTGGAAACAAAGATACCTCAGAGAACGTCGCTGACAGGCACTACATGTCATTCTAACCCTGAAAGAATCAAATGCTGTGGCCACAATGCTATTTAAGTCTTAAAATCCATCTTCAACATTGACCCCAATTAACCCCAATTAATATGAGTGTGTATAGATGTGATTAAGTTTGAAATTTAAGAAAGATGATCAGTATCCATCAGAGCGAAAGCCCAACAGATTCTTAAGTGATAACTGAACGTGACCTGAGACAATATGGCTCTGCAAAACAATGGAAAGTGTACATAAACAGCAGTAATTAAGTAATTAAGCAGTGCTGGATGCATTGGTCACAACTGTTTTAATATAAACGTTCTACTTCAAGATTTATTTGGTTTCTACTTGGAAATGAACTATTTGTGGTACAAGGGGCTTTTAGACAATGTGTGATTAAATTAAAATCAACTACTAAACTGGAACACCTTCACTAAGAAGGCAGAAAAAAAACCAAGATGCAAGTAGGTCACCCTTCACTCCTCTTACAAATTTCTCAAGCTGTCATCCAAACAGCACATAATCAGGAGTGCTTCGTTTCAGAAAAATAGACTCCAAGAGGGAGGACATTCTAGCATTTAGGAAACTGGCCAGGACTTGCAAATATGGGTTTGATTTCTTACTCTTGCAAGGGTTTCCAGTGTATCTTGGATTACATTACCAAAGGGATTCCAAAAAATACAAAAAAAATCAAACTTGGTAACAAATTTAGCATCAAATTTTCATCAAAGAGTACTTGCTTAACTTGGAAGCATCTAAGCCCATCACTACGTATGCTTTTTACCCTCCAGTTAATGAAATAAGAAGCTCTCTGCTTTGGAGTACAACAATAGCATCTTAGCCTTACCATTGATGAACAGCTTTCTTTTAGTGAGGTCCCCAAGGGACACCCTCAGGGATCCTGGGCAGCAGACTCCAGCTGCAGAATTCCATTACCCGCTCCAAACGGTACTCGGTTCCTGCTCTACTTCCATATGTTGGGGGTAGGACATACACGGAACAGACTTGCTGTAGACATGCAACAAAAGCAAACCGTATCTGTGTTTAGACTGCAGTTGTCACACCAGCTCTACGGTGTCTGTCCCCTACTTTCACACTATTGTCTTTGAGAAAGCAGAAATGGTCCAGGTGAGGTGCTTAGGCACTGCAGTAAGAGCCACACTACACTGATGGAAAATATCCCCATTTGGGACTGTATATATGGGCGTGAAAAGGAATGGAGTGGCGGGCCTTGCGCATCAAGTATTTTTGAACTTTTCTAGGTCATGGTCCAAAGGGAGAACAAGCCCCAGGGAGTGCAGCATTTTCTAGCAAAGGAAAATAGATCAGTTGTATAAAAATGTCCTGACAGTTTGGCACACCTGTACTTAAGGTCTTTAGTGAATAACACCACCACACAGTAAAATGTGTTTTCTATTGTTACATAAGGCCAATATTTAGATTAATTTTACTTGACGTTTTCCACTTCATATCATTACTTTTTTCATCAAAATGGAAAAAAAGTAATAAGATTGATTCCCCTGAGAAACATTTTTCCAGTGTGAAGAATTTGTATCAGGGATTCTGGCCAATATACAAATTTAGTATAAAACAACTGAATGCAATTTTACCTGTGGCTTTCTACCCTCCCCACCCTCAGTCTGCTGAAGGTAGTCCTGGTTTTCCATTTCTTTTCTCCTCTGTCCTATTAGGGGTACTGCTAAGACCCACTGTGGTATGAAAACAAAATGAGCTCCTGGTTTGTTTGGTTTTCCTTTATCCATCCTTCGACTCTTGTGAGGTTTTAACTACAACTCTCATTAACAGAGAACATAAATTGCTATCACTATCATATTCCTGTTTTATAGTTAAAGCACGAAATGAATAAACAGGAATCTGGAGAACTATAATGAAAAAAAAAAAAAAAGATTCTTCAACTTTTATCTCTTATTTTAGGACTCCCTCATTTTATTGTAGTCTTTCCCTGCTTCACTGCTAGATGGACTGTTGGAGCCTTGGTAGAACAACCAGTAGCCAACAGATTCTTCTTTAAGGGAAGTGGCCCTTTCTAATCTTCCCCTGCTACCTGACAATCATGCAAGGAAGAACCAATTTTGCTAGGCTATTTTGAAGGCCCTAACATTAATGTGCAATAGTAGTCAGGGACTCTAACAAGCTAGCAACAGAAATTCTGGTTAGAAACTGGCATTTATTTTCTGAAATGCTAAAAGTTCAATGCAACTGGCTTAATTAAAAAAAAGTTAGTTAGTTATGACACAAATACCATTTCATGGAAAGGATATAGATTTTTTTTTTTTTTTTTTCCCCCTGACTTCGGCTAAATCTAGACATACTTTGTATGCCTCAAGTGTGGCCCATGTGCCTGGACTCCTTCTGATGCAAGGAAAGGAGAAGGGATGGTACCATATCTTATTCTACTCCAGATGGACCTAAAATCAGCCAGCTACACACTGTGGCACGCCAGTTTGAAGGCATTACAAAGACCTGCAGTTTAGACATACTTTTAGCACTGTAGAAAGATAATTTCATCAGGGAAGAGACTGTGAAGCCATAACCAGACACATTCAGGAGTGCCTATGGATGCTACAGGTACAGTTCCTCCTCAGCTGTTCACCTCAGCGGAGAGGAGAAAAACCATAGGTAAAAGCTGATAAAACGATCAATAGAGGGCTTTGACCCTTTAACTGAAGTGCTGCCAGCAGTTCCTCACTTACACATTCAATTCCTGCTGTTTTTAACCTATGAAGTTTTGTCCCTTAATACAAGTTGGTTTAATTTTTCCTTATAAAATGGTGACACATCCTTGCGCAAAATAACAATATGACATCTCAAAATAACATTATATATTTAGAACAGGTTTTGAGAAAACAACTTGCAGTTATTACAGGAGTTGGAAACTGTCCTACTTTAACATACACTACAATTTTGTGCATCTTCCTCTCAGTCCAGTGTTAGTCACAAATGAAGAGAGAGTATCAGTTTAAAGAGATCCAAGGTCTATTTCTAAGTTAGGTGGCCACTTCTAAGTGCTTCCGTGTGACTGCTTTTGACAGTGGAAAAAGGCATTTGGTCATAGTTTTGTACATACACAAATCATTAAGATTTTTACTTACACTTTATACATACTAATCAGCCACAAACAGTCCCACACAAGCCATGATCAAGAACAGAATCCTCACACTTTAAAAAAAAGCTTCTCCTTTGAGCTATCAGCAACTCAAGGACATACCAGGAAGTGGTTATTTAAAGAGTTTTCTGATCTTCACCAAGAAGTTTGCTGCTAAATGAAAAAGAATGTACAAGCACAAAAGCAGCAGTGCTTTGTGTTACGGTTGCTGAGGAAGAACAGACTTTCCCATTCCTTCCTTTCCAGTGAAGGATCATCTACACTATGTGCAGTACAGGAACGTCGCTGGCACTGACGTTTTAATGATCATTTCCCACAAATGATTCCCTTACCTGATTAATCTTATTGTTGTAACACTATTTATGCTAGTCTAATTTCACTTCTAATTTGGGGGAATTTTTCTGCCTGCCAAGAGTACTCATGATTTTGCAGCACTACTTGAAACTCAGGCCCAACAATGCAGAGAGGGTTCCTAAAATAGTCCATGAGCTGTTGCAAAATTAATGCCAGAATGAAATCGGGTATTTGACTGTGCTCCTCCAGCTACTCTATCTGATCTCTGCTGAGAAGAGCCCAAAACATGTATTTTTGTTTACTATACTTCATATAATGCCTTGCTGTAGAAAGATTAGCTTGATGTATGCATCCATGCTAATCTTACCTCTGAATTCACAGAGGACCAGATTATGAGCGTCCATTCGTTTGAATGTTACTTTTATGAATTGTTGACCAACAGATTAGCTCACAGGAAAGAATGCTACATAGTGTGAGAAAGTAAATACACACTGCAACAAAGATGAAGGAAATAAAATCCAGTGATTTAAAGCACAGTATCCACAGTCGCACAGAGAACTTCTAGAAAGACCAGTTCTTTTGAGAAAGAGATGATGGATCAGACTCTGCTGCTATGACTATAGGCGTGTCAGCTGTTATGCCATCAGGTAGCTAGCACAGGAGAATCCTTCCAGTTGTGCACCTCCACAGGGAGCAAGAAGTAGTTAGTCCCTTTTAACTGAATGGTATCAGAAGGTTTTTTTTGTTTGGCTGTTTTTTAAATGGTGAAGATGTTCTGAAGCAAAGGACTCGGTAAGCAATCAGAATTAGTTATGTATTAATTCACATTTTACTCAAATAGTCTACAGTCTATGTTTCAAAGAAGTTTACGGGAACAAAGCTTTCATAGGGTACATTTTCACAGCGTTACTAAAATTTGACAATACTGAAAGATGAATAAATAAAATGTAAGCAAAGAAATACCTGATGAGGAAACTGTGATTTATGATCAGTAGGTATGACGCTAATCACAATGTTTTAAACAACTCATGCGACCAAAAAAGGGATTCAGGAAATGTGGATTTTTGAAAGATGCAACATCTGGTATAATTTTTAAGCCCAAAGGCCCCCTGACCTCTAGAATAATGTGTAGAGCAAAAAAGCCAAAAATATAAAAGCTGGGGCAAATATCTGTTTTTTTAAAAAAAGAAGTAACACCACAGGAAGAGAGGAGTTCAGCTATTCAAAATCCTTTTTGTTAGATGTTAAGTTTGGACAGCTTTTATTTCTTCAAATCAAAACTTCTGGAATTCTTGCTAAAGATACATTTTGGTGAAATGGCAATACTCTATCACCACATCATTACATTACTACACAAAGATAAGCTGCATAATGTCAAGTTTCAGTTGACTGCTTTACCAAAAGTTTGTAAAACTACCTTTTAAAATTAATGAGGAATTCCTTTTAAGGTCTTCGCTTGAACCCTTGCTGCCTTTTTGTTTCTCAAAAGATTTAAGAAAGGGGGATTGAGGGTGGAAGATGGAGGTAAAACTCCCAGCTAGGAAGGCTGCCTGGTGAATCCTTCAGCAAATGTAGGAATATTGGCAAAAGTCCTTCCTGTCCCCTGAGAGAGTCATCTGGATTACATCCTCTCTAGCAGTGGGAATTAAATCACTTGTAAAAAAAGAGATCCCTTTTCATTAGGGCTTTTTATTTATTTAAAGAAAACAACTTTAAAACTAACCCCATAAA
>VYZV01041353.1:36157-58602 GCA_013401275.1 Pandion haliaetus | reverse complement strand
AAAAAGTACATTTGCGTGGGTTTCTCAAGAACCAGACTGAACTTTACAAGTTCTTCAGAAAGAGTAACTGGCTTCTTTTATATTTTCAATGTGTTGCAAGAATCCTACTTACCCATGGGTCTGATCATGACATTCCTGTGGGGTGAAATTACTGTAGGGTGACAGCACTGATAATTTTGCAAGTACGAGGATGGGAATAGGGGGCCTACCATCTACAGACAGAAATCTGCAGTCTCCCAAAAAGTTCTTTAGTTGAACACACTGAAAAAGCATCTCAGATGTAATCAGTATTTCCCCAGCACAAGAATTTTGAAGAAAGATGCTAAGCCAAGTAAGTAAATCAGTACACCATAGACTTATTCAACACCGATCTATTAACAGTATCACGGGCAAGGTTTTTTCCCACCTCTGCAACTCCAACTGAAAAGCGGTAATTTTGGCCACAGTTTAAGCACACCTTTGAGTAGGCTTTGGGTTGTCTATAACCATTGAAGACAGAAGTTTATTACTCCTGCTCCGGTCTTAATGTTGGCTTTCACAGGGCCTGTGGGAGATCCTCTGACAGCAAGCAGGTTTGAGAGCAGCTGTGATTACAGTCACTCTGAAGCTGCCAAATATTGCATGTGGGGCGAGACATGCCCCGTTCAGATTTTCAGCATGTTTTCTGCCACCAGAGGTTTTACATTTTGATAAAGAAAGAGCACAGGGTTAAGACATCAGACAGCATAAGCACGGGTGGAGAGGGGTTGCCAAGAAAAACAACCAACCCAAGGTTGTTTCAGCAGCAGCATGGTATGAACCAAAGGCATATATATTAAATAGCCATGTGAAACCATAAAAGACATTTCAGGTACACAAAATGGTCCAGTTGCGGTGATGGCTGGGAACCTAACAGTAATACAGGGATCCAAATTTGCAGAGTATTTTAACTCCGAGTTTTACAGCAAACTTTCCAGAGGTTCAAATACCCACCCTTTCCAAACTGACTTTTCACGTCACTGCACACCCTCTCTGCCAGCATGCCATTCACAGCTACTAGTGCTTTGAAAGAAGCATGCTATCTCACCCCAAGACTGTCCACTCAACAACCTCTCTAGAACTGACACACATCACTTACAAGGGAGCCATCAGGGCGCCGTAAAATCAGCTCAGCCCTTTGCTCTCCACAGAGACATCTGTAAGCTACATTTGGCACAGTTTTCCAAGTACATGCAAGCCATCTTCCCCACCGCTCTAGACTGTATCCTGGCATTTGATTAATTCATAACACAACCGTCTGTTTCATTAATCTCTTCTGTCATTATTTTACAGTCATCACATATCTGTGTGTCAGATAATTCAACACTTTCTTACGAGTTCCTTGCGGACTTTTCTCCAAAATTGTTTCCTCTCATTTGAGCACATCCCGTCTACTCATATTAAGTGGGTCAGTGAAATAGTTTACGTCAGTGTCAATGAGTTAACAGAGGATGTTCAAATGGAAGCGTAGCTGTTTCGATTTGCTGCTCATTTATGGACCGCATTTTGTTTGTCAACGGATATCGAGTCAGTTTGGAAATACTGAAGTAGTATTGCACGTGCAAAATGTTACAAGAACAACAAATTCGCCCCCATTGCTCAGTGTTATTTTAGTTTACCTTAAAGCTTCAGGAAGGAATTTATGGCAATTTATGAGAAATTAGTTGCAAGAATGAACACTGTCAAGACAAGGAATGAATCCAGAGACTCTATAGTGAAAGTTAGGTTGCCAGACCCAGTCTTAGATGTACTCTAAGTCCTTGTTGGATCCATTAAATCCTTTACTTTGTTATCACATGTTAGTCACCCAGCAGTCTCGATTATCAAAACAATTGTATTTTAAGTCCTATACAAGTACAGGCAAAAGCAGGAGGAAGACATGCCTCACTCAGTTCCAGCAAAGGCTGCTTTGGATGATGAGTTGTCTTGTTACAGGTAACCACAAACTCTTCTCACCATACTTTTTTCAATGAACTTGTGAAATGCACAGGAAAGAAACTCTATATTCCGCATAGATGTCAAGCTTGCCTGCTTGACACCGTAACCTGGCAAAAAAAAAGAGTAAGAGCTTATAATGCCACAGGGTCCAGGTCAGTCCTACCACCCAATCCCTATCCCTGAGCGAGCTGTAGGATATGCGAAAAGATTTCAGCCGTCATCCAGGTGAGCACATTAGCCCCTGGATGCTCTGATGCTAGGGTAGAGTTAGCTTTCTTTCTAGTAGCTGATATAGTGTTATGTTTTGGATTCAGTATGGGAAGAACGTTGATAACGCGCGTTTGGATGTTATCAGTTGTTGCCAGGTAGTGTTTAGACTAAGTCAAGGATTCTTCAGCTTCTCATGCCCAGCCAGCAAGAAGGCTGGAGGGGCACAAGAAGTTGGGAGAGGACACAGCCAGGGCACCTGACCCAAATCGGCCAAAGGGGTATTCCATACCATTCCATACCGTGTGATGTCATATCCAGTATACAAACTGGGGGGATCACTACTCGGGAACTAACTGGGCATCGGACGGGGAGTGGTGAGCAACTGCATTGTGCATCACTTGTTTCGTATATTCCAATCCTATTATTATTATAGTAGTAATATTATTATTGTTCTTATTATCATTATAAGTGTCTTCCTTTCCATCCTATTAAACTGTTCTTATCTCAACCCATGAGTTTTACTTTTCCCCCCCAATTCTCTCCCCCTTTCCACCAGGTGGGAGGGAAGTGAGCGAGCGGCTGCGTGGTGCTTAGTTGCTGGCTGGGGTTCAAGCACAACACACAGAAATGCATCTCCTCCATGAAAAAAACTCAGCACTGTTTGCTCATCATACACAATTCACTAAACCTAACAGAGCTTGAGGACTTTGTGCAGGTGAAGAATTATTTATGATGGGTTTCGGAAACAAGTAAAAGGGAGCTGCGTTCTGATGTTTTGTTGGAATAGTACAGCTACTACTCTCCACCAAACCAGAGCTAACTTCTTGTATTTGTCACAGTGCACAAAGCTCATGTATTAGGGTTCCTTCAGCCTTCGTACAGCTGACTCCATTTTTACCTTAACACTATTCTACCCTACCTTTGCTACAACTATAGAAGTATGCATAAAATGGATAAGACAACTCAGCGAGAAAGCTCTTTGCTCATCATTGCATCTCTCAGTATCTCTCCCACTATCAGTATAATATACTCGATCATAATGAATTAGAGTACCTTGAAGCAAGGGGACTGGAGGGTACATTCAAGGTGTTATATATACTTGTCTGAAATTATCGTAACACTGTTTCTTAAAAAATGAATATAGTGTGTGACCAGGTAATTAAAAAAGCTGTATTATAAATGTAAATACACTTTAAATAAAAATAAAATAAAATAAAATAAAATAAAAATAAAATACCAAAGCTAAGTTTAACCATGCTACCTAAGCATGTCTTGAATATAATCTTCATCTGGAAAAACCACAAACACAGAGAGTCTTTCATTTTTTACTATTTGTTTGGCAAAATCCTTCATTCTTTTACTTTAGTCATGAACGCTTTTGACAACAGATACTTGGCTGAGAGGCTGGAAATCAAACTGTAAGTACTGCTGTAAGAGGTAACAGGCAGCATCTTAATCTTTCAACAAAAAAGGTTTTCAGCTTTACAGTGCAATAGTGGACCTGCCTCTGAAATCACATCCCATCCTTTGTGCTGGTCACTGTGTTGTACTGTTTCAGGACCACGCATTCCCTCCTGAAGCCAAATTGTCTGCAGGTGAAACAGAACTATAGTCTGTAAAGTAAAACCAGTGGAGTTCTTGGTCCTTTGTCTTTCAGTATAATAGATGCACCCACTTAAGTCATCAGGACAGACCTTACTTTTCCTCTACCGTTAAAAGGTTACATTCTACTTGGTGGTGATGTTGCAAACACCCGTTTGAGACACACACACGTAGAAAAGTGAAAAAGCAGCTAGAGGAACCCTAGATCAGATTTCTAATGTTGCCAAATAAAGTTTTATTTTCTACTGGTCAACTTGACATGAAAGCAGAAAGAACAAAACAGGCACCAACCTTATATGCCAAGTAAGAATTCTGCTAGTCAAATTACTGCTTTTCTTCTAATTCCACTTCCAAAGGTGTTTCCAGAATTTATGCTGTTGCACAAAAGTAAGCAAGCAGATTTTGTAACAATTGCCACTGATATACAGTCAAGAAGCTGCTTCTTGCCATCTTAGGAATGTCAGTTCTCTAGTGTTTGCAAGCATTTTTAAAAAAAGTGGTTAAAACCAACAATTTTGTCACTGAAGAAATCAGATCAAAGTACAAATGAAAAGCAAAATCTCCATGATGTGCCAGGATTGCTATTAAAACAGCTGAATCTTAGAAGCCCTGAACACTCAGAGATCTGCTGAACTTGGGGGCAGTAACAGTGACACATTTGTCTGTGCTTCCCCCTTCAGGCAAGTTGCAAAGAAATCTTTTTAAGTAACTTTCATGACTCATGCTTTTCTCCCTGTAATATTTATGGTATCTAACAATCTCTGTTCATAGCATGTTTGCCTATAGTAAGTTTCCAGTTAGTCTTAAATCTAATTACAATTTGCATTAAAGGTTCATACATGAAAGTAATAAATCTCCCAAGTAAAGTGCATTATTTCAGAAGGTGCAAGATGACCCAGGCAGGTACACACACTATACAGAAAAGCAACATAACATTTATTTATTCTTCACTACAAGCTGAGAGTGAAAGTGCTCCAATTCTTTCTCGATATCACAGGGACTTAATAGCTTTTTCAGAAATAAAAACCAAGTCAATTCATAACTATGGAGCCACAATCAGCACTTTCGTAACAACTTTGCTTGAACTTTGCAGTTACTCCTGACTTCTTTAGTTCACTTTTCTCTTGATATATAATACATACTTCTGTTTCAGGCTGTCATGCTGTGTTGGCTCTCCGAGTCCTGTATATATTGTATACTGCCAGCTATGAAGTCATGCTAAGATTGCAAAATACATCAAAGCAAGGACATTCAAAGTTTCTTCAGGCATTCTCATCTCATTTCCTCCTTCTCTGCCCTAGCTGCAGTTTATGTTGCACTAAATTCAGGCATGAGCCTGAGATTCTGGTAATCCATCAAAAGAATAAGATGCAGACTTTAAAGACATTTTTCAGAAGTACTGTTAGTGGGTGAACCTCAAAGGCATTGCTAAACCTCAAGTCTTTGTGACAGTCTTTCTGGAATCAGCTGGCATCTTGCTTTTTCTTCTCCCAAGTAATACAAAATATTTCATGCTTTTGGAAATTAAAATGCAGTTTTAGTGGTGGTTTTGGTTGGTTGTTTTTTTTTTTTTAAACTCAGATAAAACTCCAAGTGGCTACATCTGCCTTGATGAACATTACTTGTGACATGCATTCCTTGTGAAACTTGGATACAAGTAACTATGCCAATACAGCTAAGAGTAATCTTCAGAATTGCTAACACCTCCACTTACAGGTCATATGCTGCTAAAGCAGACCTTTAGGTCATACCACTGAACAGCCCAAAAAAGAGCTGTGGTTAAAGCTGTCCACCCACCACTGTTAACGTCTGTATTAATTTTTAAACCTGTCTTGTTATCGGCACAAAGAAAAATATTATTCCCAATGATGATGATGGTTTGTTGTTGTTTTTTTTTTTTTTTTAAAAGTTAACATTTAAGCTGACAACAAGTTGCTTTCAATTGCATCACAAATTGAATTGATTTTCCTAACTAATCAGCTTGTCTTAACATCAGAGGCAGATGAGAGGTCCCAGAGATCTGGTATTTATAGCAGAGTTCATCTATGTGCTCCTACTTTATCAGTTTGCCAAAATAGCATTGTTCATTGTCTCTATTTCTACGGTAAATCCAAACATCTCTCCCTCACAGGCTGCTATCCTTTTCTTCTACAAGCTACTCCATAGCAGCTTGGATACTTCAAAATCTGTTGCATTTCCTTTCTTTCTAATGGAGTGGATCTATTTCATGAACATAAAAATCCACTGAGAAAGCACACCTGGGGCTAGTACACAGTCTATGCAAATTAACAGGGTTGATCAGCACTGAAGCTTTTTGATCTCACTATTGTCACAAGCAAAGTTTTGTCCAGCTCATATGCAATGACATGAAGAGTTTCCTAGTGGCAATGACCAAGAACTCAGTGGAAGATTGGGAATTATTTCTGTCATATAGCAACACAACACTCCTCTCGATTTTAGATAGATCAAGCAGTAACTCACTATTCCACTGCAGCTCATAACGCTGTCATACAAGACAATGATACTGGGAGACCTCATCCATTTGTTCTTTTGAGTTTCTCAGATGAAAAAGACATTAAAATACTAAGCCATATCTGTACTTATGCTGTGGGCTGGCAAACTGATTCCTGTTTCAACCTAGCTGTAAAAAATACACTCTAAATGACCATTAGCTATATGGGATGCTGCTTTCTACCACCGGCGACTTACCTGACCATTTAGCTCCACTAAATGTTGGCTCATCAGCTGATACAGCTTTCACTCATTGCTGAGCCAAGTAACACCAGTTAAAACCATCTCATTTACTTCGTAGAACAATTAAAGTGAAACTGAAGAGAATTTTTTTATTCTGATAAAAATCCAATTAATTGTGTTCATTATGAAGGCATCATTGTACACCAGAGTTACCAGGAAAAGTTTACAGACAAGTTTCCCCCCTAAGGTATTGTCAGACAGCCCAACGTATCTGTGCTAAGAACATACTCCCAGAACACCCCCACATTGCTTTAAAAATACACATGCAGTTACTTAAGATGTTTCAGGTTTGCTGCCATACTGGTAAGACAATTTTATACTTCACCTAGTATAATTTAAAGGCTCATTTTATATTTAAAATTCAGTGACTTAAAAGAAAGATTGCAACAATGGCCAGACTTTCATTGACCTAACTGCTCATCAGATGCAAGAATGACAAGCCTCTTTTTCTTGCAATTATATTAAATTTTTCAGGAGCTCAGCTTTCAGGAACTGGATGCATGTTAAGTTACTGGGGGTGGGGTTTGGCTAGTTTAATGATTCCACAAACAAAATACAAAAGGATGAACTGTGTATGGGTTTGGGGATATTTTTTTTTCCTCCCTGTAAATTATTATTAAACAAATACAATTTGTGGTCTTTATAAAGAGATGAAGTTGATGGAATCATTACCCACACTCCCATTCAGATAGGTTAACATTTCTGCTGATGCATTTTTGTCCGACAGGACTTTCCAAGAAATCTTCAAGGCAAAACGCAGGTACAGTTAATATTTCATTTTTTTCCTCAATATTATTGTGTGTTCTCTGCCTTTCTGTTCCCCAAGGAACCAGTTGAAAGCATTTCCAGGGCTCTGTACACAGCTCCAGGATACCCTCATGCATTATGACAAACACCAAGCTCTCTTGGAGGTTCACTGTTGTTCTCTACAACCCGCTTAATTGGGGGATTCTTGTCACTGTCCTTCCAGGTGGTCAAAACAACCGGACAATATTCTCTTCAAAAGTATTAATCAACCACGTATTAAAACCCAAAGTGCTCTGGAGCCAGTCTAGCCAGCAGCAAATTACAGTCCCCTTCCTATGCCTCCTGTTCGTGGCAGTATCAGCTCTGCGATGCTCAGTCTCACATTGCACTCGGGAGGCTGCCACAGTCCTACTCTGCTTCCCAGCTATACAGACCCCTGCTCTTGAGTGAAACCAGAATTTACAACAATCCTAGCTCTCCCTTGTTCAGCAACTGACTGCATTGGTTCTCTGTAGCAAGAGGGAACAGATCTTTTTGTTTGCTTTCCAAGAGTAACGTTGTACCTCACCCATTCCTAGGGCATTTCTCAAAGTGTCCTAAACCAATTTATCATATTATGCATTGATTGCTTTCCTAATTTCCTATAAAAAGCCAACATCCTGTTCTAATTATGCAATACAAACAAAGGCATGGGTATTTCAGAAGAGCATGATGGGGATGGTGGTGGTGGTTTGGTTTTTTGACTTTCTTCTCCCCTCCCACCAACTTTTTTTTTTTTTTAAATAAAAATAACTAGACTAGATTTCTTATGAATTCTCTTGCATATATTTAGAAATGAAAAAAATCTAATAGAATTTGTTACTCTAAAAAAGACAGAAGAACATAAGGAAAATTCTATTGTACAGTCCACTGCAAAGCAGAAGAGTTGGGACAAGTGTTTAAACTCCAGCTTTTCTGAATACTAAAGTTGTGTTAACTTTTCCCATTATTTTTTCCCCTCTCTAAACACCAACCTATCTATTTGGATACATATACAACCACTTAAAAACAATGTAAAACAGTGTCAAATGAAGAACAAAGACAATCCAGTTAGCATCAGATTTTGACATGTTTTTCCAGCATTCTTTAAGCCAATTTAGAGAGCCACTGAGAGTTCTTTGAACTATTAATGGAGCAGGGAACTGCATGAACCAAGCAAGTACAAATAAGTACTTGCATGAACCAAGCATTAGCAGATAGCTCACAGACAACTATCCCTGGTCTGAGCTACTCTACTACTTTATACCTAAGCTAGTAACAACAACAACAATTTCCAGCAACTACCCTGCCACACAAAGCACTTAGCACCAGAAAGGTGCAAGAAGAAACACATTCTCTACCATTTTAAAAAGGCTGTAAATCATCCTAAATCCCAAATTATAAATAATGCCAATAAACAATAACTGCCACAATTCAATGTGTTGCATTATGCAAATATTTACTTTGTAAGTGTCAAAGGCAATCAAACCTATAACCTAGCAACACGTTCTTTGTGGAGATTCAGAAGGAATATGGTATTCTTCAGCTTGTATCCTATCCACAAAGTATCTGTATAGCTGTCTCATTCATAAAGAATCAGAATACATTTTTGGTTTTACCTCCAAAATCACCTTCTACTGATAGGTGTTTAACCATTGAGCTAAACCACCCCTTCTTCCACAAGTGCTAGCAGTAAGATTATTTGATGTGTCTCACCAAGTCAAAAGCACCTAGAGTAAAACTTGGGGTTGGAGGGGAAAAGGAAAGAGGAAGAACAGTTTTTGGAAGTTAGTACTAGATCCACATGCAGAGAGGACCAGCAGTCAAGAATTACCTTTGATAAATACACTTTAATAAATATTTGAGAACCAGAAAATTACAGGGCTTATTATTTTATCATACCTGCATGTTCTCTGAAGCCTTGAAAGGCCAATTTTGTGATGCTTTTTACTTTTCCATTTAAAAAGTCCTTGAGGGTGTCAGGTTTGCATATGCATCATAGTTATTGACAGAGTTACTTTTTTTTTTTCTCAACAGTAGGTGCAATTACCCTGAAATCAGTTAAAAAACTGAAGGAGACACTGCTTCAGTGGCACAAACCGAGGACTAAAGCTCATAAGCTGTTNAAAAAAAAAAAAAAAAAAGGCAGGTGCCCAACAGAAAAGAACGCATTTTTGCAACTTTGATTCTTGTTTCAAATAAATTAAATGCGATCAAGTGTCAATTCACAGGTGGAAGGTTCCTGTAAAAAACTATGACCCCTACCACCTCATTTGTAAGACTATTTGCTCGCAATCACAGTCTAAAATAGAACTGAAGAATGCAGAATATACCCAAGGGCAGGGGGGCGGGAAATCTGTAACAAAGCGAGCCTGAAGGCAATATAAAAAGTTTGAAATCTCGGAAATTCTTACATGCAAAACCAAATGGCACCATAGCCTACTCAAAATTGAGAAATACTTCTACAAAGTCCCGAAAATCTGCCAAAATACAAATACGTTAATGATGTGGGGAGGAAGAATGCATAGATCACTCACTCCTACGGGTTTAAAAGATGGCTTCACCATTTGTAGGCTGACAATCCAAAACTTGTACCAAGAGTAAGTCCAGTTCCAGGCACGCACAAACAGTGAACTCGCTTCCAAAACCAGAGCGAAAAAGTGGAGCTTATTAATGAAGAAAAAACAAATGACAAAACCCAAACAAGCAGGAATTCTTATTTGTCTTAAAGCTTGAGTTCAGGTTCATGTTTTCATAGGACTTTTTCCTCCATTTTTTCTTTATTCCTTACAGAAATTTCCTTGTCATAATTGGGCCCTATTGATCCATGGTAATCATGAACTCAGTCACACTAAGCAAGAAAGAGTTGCTTAAATGTAGGCTTAAGCCTGAGTCTTGATAGAAGGATGAAGGTAAACACAGCCACATTAGTACGAACCAAGAACAAATATGCTTTCAAAAGACAGCTGTTTTCCTGACTAGGTGCAAGTGGCTTGTCATTGCTGAGAACCAGAGAACAGACCTTGGTCTGCTCTACCGGCCCCATAGACAAAGCCTCCATGCACACACTCTGGCTGGAGGCTACCAGCACTTGCATAAGGCACCAGGGGTCCCCGCACAAGAAGAGGGCTGTGCTACCAGCAAAGTGGGGTGATGGGGAGGAAGGAAGCAAGACTATCTGTATCTCAGGCACATGTGGGATCCAGCAAGCTTTTAAGGACTGAATTTAAACAGCATGCGGTAAACAAGGGGAATATAGGGCAAAGATCCAACAGTCACATTGATATCAACTGTAACAGGTAGATGAAGCAATGGAAAGACATGTTAAATATGACTATTACCTAAAAGAATTCTTTCACCCGCTTCCAAAAGAGCCTTATGGGGTTCCAAGTGGATCAACAAAGTCTCCAGAAGAGAAAAATTGCCCAACGACTTGGTCACCAACAAACAGGTTTTTGCCTAGTCACCACTTCTTGAAGCCACACTGCAAGTGATCTATGGGCTTTATGAAATCTATCTCTGCAGTCATGCACAAAAAGCCTCCTAGTTCTTGAGGTTGAATTTCCTACAACTTGTAGACAAATATTCATAGGGATCTCATGTATTAATTCAAAAATTTAATTACTTTTTCATTGATGAGGGCTGTGCTGTCTCATTCTTCACATTTTCTCTCCTAGATCAGTACTGGCTTCTTTATTATCACTGCTCATTTGTTGCTTGAAAAAACAGATGAAGATGAAATTCATTTCTGAAATATCTTTCTCTGACAAGTTTCAAGTCTGACATTTCATTAAATTAATAGCACTGGACAAATAGCTTATACCTGTCCCTCAGCATCAAGTAATACATCTTAGAATTTGCACTACAGTTATCCCTGAAAGAGACAGAAACAGAAAATAGCATAGTTTTTGTACGATTTACAAACGAAGGGGAAGAAAGAAAGAACCAAAACAATTAGTCTCCACCATTACAACATCACTGGATGCATACAGCAAATGAAGAAATTAATTTCTGGGTTTTAACAGCATTTCCACTTCACTGGGTGGGGATCACCTGTTGTGCCCTGTAGCAACACAAAGTATCAAGTTCATAGCGTATAGTATTCTATATACATAGAATAGTTCATAGTACAGCATTATATACATATTAGTATATAGAATAACTAGTATTTCACTATTAACCTGTGTTCTGAGCCTAGGTTTGTATTCAGATTAATCAAGCTCTTACTAATTTACTACTCAGTACAAGCATGTCTCCTTTCATGACCAGTTTTAGTGAGTCAAATGTATTCAAATGAAAACTTGAATTGTATTAGTTAAGATACAGAGAATCCCGTAACAATGGGTCTTAGGAAAATTACGGTAAAATAGAAGCATAAAACCAAATGGTAGGGTAAAAAGTTTCTAAAGAAGTCCAAACACCTTGCTGTGTGATATTACTTTAGCAGGGTTACTCCCAGTCAAGAGCTGTACAAGGAAAACTTCTGAGAAAAATGTTATTACTACTGAAAGTAGTGAGAGACACCAGCAAACTGGATCTTGCACCTACGCGTTGCACTTCTCTAATGTCCTTCATTTAGAAACCTTCAGAGCATTCCCCAAGATTATCTGGATTTTCTTCATGTTTTTCGGGTCTAGGATATACAGCCATTGCTTCTGACCTAAAAAGCAATCCTTTCGGTGATGGAACACGGCAACTTTTTAACCAGTATGCAGCAGTAACCCTATACAGCCAATTACAGTAGGAAAAAGAGGGTAGACTATTAAAGCAAATCACAGTTCAGCAGGGGGAATAAGAGCAGGAATTTTGTCTCTCAGGCAACCTAGTTGTCCTCTTACAAGGAAGGAGCTGTACAGAGCCTGGAGTGGGAACTGACTGAGTGGCTAGCAGCTCCACTGCAAAGACTCTGGGGTCCTGGTGGGCAGGAGGCTAAACATTAGTGATCCACACGACCTGGCAACAATGAAGGCTAACAGCATATGCAGCTGTACCAACCAAAGCATAACCAATTTTCCAGGGAAATGATTATGTTTCCTTAATTAAGGAACTTTAGACTGGCTCCGAGTTCATTCCTGGGCAACCTCCTAAGGTCCCTTCCAACCTCACTGATTTTTATTAGTGTCACCAGATTGCCAGGATCACGATGGTAGTTACAGAGACCACTTCTAGCAGTGCAGCATCTCCCAAAAAAAAAAAGCATCTGCTTCTGCAAACTATTGTGTCCCACGAGGTTTCATGTCCAAGACCTAGCCTCACTTGGCCCTACCTTGTTCTAAGATCAGACAAGATCTCTGTATTATCATTAGGTATGTTTCTAAAGAATAGAACCTATCACACTAGCCAAGTCAGTCGGTCTCAACAACATCCACACCAGCATATTTGAAAGATTACATGTATGATTCACTCATTTAATGCAATTACTACAATGTTTTTATTGGAAAATTCTTGGATTCCTCAGATGCTCAGTGCTATTCCTTGCAAAGAGACCTACAAGCACGGAACATTGTTTCTTTTGTTTCACATCACCAAAATGAGTATAGTCAACCCAGTGAGATTTCAAGACATTTACCAAGAGTCAAGCCAGGGCTATACAAGTTGTCTGGTAAAAAGCAACAGTCACTGTGCTTATCATACATTTNAAAAAAAAAAAAAAAAAAAAGAAGAGAAAAAAAAAGATAAAGAAGTTGCCCCCCCTGTAGTAATGCTTTCTCTAAAAACTACCAGCTGAACTGAGGAGAAAGTTACTCACTATATTAGACTATTGATTTATATTGTCCAAACATACACATTCGGCTAAAACATTCTATTCAACCACCATTCACCAGCAACTTGGTTATACATGATACAGCTGTATCCAAACCAGGGTTTCTGCAGAAACAGTAATATCTCCACCCCTGGAGGGGCAGTAGGAGCAAAATGAGGAGGGAAAATGACACTCAAATATTAAATAGCAGTTCAAAAATTTGTTGAGTGTGATTAGTACATTCCAGGTAATAGATTAAAATGACCTCATACTTCAGGCATCTCAGAATATTTAAAGGATTACAATAGGTAAGTATTACTTTAAGGAAGCACCACATGGGATCACTTATTATGAAGTCAGACCTCAAATTAAACACATGGAAAAGAGAAATGCTTTGGTAATCTACTCTACGCCTACCTCTAAAACTCCCTGTTTCATCTTCTGCACTGCCTGCTCGGTTCTGTGTCAAATTGTCTCCTAATGTACTCATAAGTCCTGCCTGTCTCTTGTTACTGCACAGGCGTGTGCCAGGCAGCAAGCCAGATGGAGGCATACGTCTTGATGGCTAACCAACACCAGCTGATTCTCTGCCTCCTTTAGTTATTGTGATCCACCGAGGCAGCAGAACCACACTTTACATCCGTACTCGAATCACAAGCACACCTGCCTTACACCAGTGTCAGGCACTGGTCTTAAAGCTGGTGCCATTTCATCTAGAATAAAGACCATTTCAATAGTTGGACTAATTGACTCCAACCTAAAAAGAATTTCATCAAGTTTTAAAAGAAAAAGAGAAGTTTGTATGGAAAACTTTCTTCCTCATGAGAAGGAGGGGAAAAAAAAAAACCAAACCAAAACACCAAACCAACTACTTATGGGGCTGACCTGTTTGCATAAATTCAAAATGAACTGATTAGAAGAGTTAAAAAAATACAGTACTTCAACCATTTCCCATTCATACGTGGCATTTTAAGATCAGCATGAACAGACAAGGAGGAACTCTTTGAAAAGCACTAGCCTACACACACACCTGTACAAGTTCCTTTTCAGTTTTGAGCTCCATCACCTCCATCTTCCCAGATGCCCAAGACAGACTGAGACCGAGTAGGACTACAGTGGCAGACAATTACTACTTTCGTCTGAACAACTCAGCCACAGCAGCACAAGCTTTCTCTTCCCTACACATCAGCCGATATAAAACACACTGCAGAGCTACATATACTTGTGACCACAAAGCCCTCTCCACTCAGTACCTCCAGGACTGTATTCATCTCTGGGCTACTAAGACTCAAGGCGAGGCATTTAACCATATTGGGAAGATTATCTGACAGTCCACATACCAAAACGCGTGTATGACTTAAAGCCCCACAGCACATACAACTTACCTCAGAGAGTTGTAGAGCTTGAGAAATAAATCACTATTCCTCATGCAAACCTAAATCTGTCTCTCTGCCAGGTCTCAGTTCAATATACTGGCAGTCAGGCTCTCAGATAGACTAGCTTTTCCAGAAAGCATCAAACTCTGCTTCTTGCACCTTTCCTCTCCTCCAGCTTTCCCCCAGAGGGCTGGCCACATGTACATTGAACCTGGATCCAAATGACTTGCATCTCTCCATAGCAGCCCAACTGAAAACTGAATTGACAATTGCTTCCCCCAACAGCTCACAAGTTAGGGCTAATCTCCAGGGACTGAACATACTTGGTAGCAACCAGAGAGTAGATTAATTTCTTAGAAATGCACAGAAACAGCTTCATTGAAATGCTCCCAAGCCTAGGTAAGAACTAGCTTTGCTAATCAGGTTTAGAGCCTCAGACACTCCTGAAAAAGGCAGCAAGACCTCTAAATCCCAACTCATCCAACAGAGGAACAAAAGGGCACAGACATATTAAGATAAACAGACAAATGCCTCCTCCACAGGCAACAAGTACCAGGAGCTACTGAGATAGTCAAGGGGATACAGAGCTGCCCAGATCCTTTTGTGCACCTATGAGCAGGAAATGAGATTTCTGCATACCCTCCACTTAACCTATCAAGCACCACCACCTCTCCACTATCCCAATCCATATCCTCTTTTTCCCAACTGACATTTGGAAAACTCTTTCTTTCTGTACCTCATTAATGAATTCCCACACCTCATCACTCACTTCACTTCAGCAGCCAGTCACTCACCTCCATTATTCAACGCAGAAAACCGGAGGCTGCCTCTCATTAGAGTTCCGCTTCTCTTTCAGTTTTGCAGTGTAAAAGAATTAAAATAAACAACTGTAAATCAGCAACTACTATGCTGCTTTAGAGAAAAAAATCCCACACAAAGCAGACCTACACACATCCTCAAATAAGGGAGCAAAGCCTTTCCATGGCATGCCAGCAGCTCACAGGTGCACCTGTGTAGCACAGGTGGTAGGAATCAAAGCCTAAATCACCACTCAGCCCATTTTTGCTGGTTAAAAGAGATAACAGCATCATATCAACAATGCTTTACAGCTGTAATAAATGCCTCTCTGCATGTCTCAAAAACCCCCACATATTTTCTTTCTACTGTTTTATTTGCAAGAGTCTTAACAAAACCATTTATTTTAAAACTGAAGAGAGGGGAGCTTTCCTCCTAGAGCTCTAAAACTCCCCAGCCTTTCCTTGAATCCCCTTGGTGCACGATCGAAGGAAAAAAAATGCAAGAAGGCTACAGTTTTCCTTGTGGGAATCAGGTTCCCTTCTCTGCCAAACCTTCTTTTCTGTTGTCTCTCCACCATTTGGTCTTAAGGATTAGCCCAAGAGAACAAAGCTAAGTAGCCCTCTTCTTCCTGCACTTTAATTCTCATCCACCTTAGTCTGAGCCACTTCACTTTTCCGTGCCTTCTGATGTGGAAAACTATGGTAAAGTAAGAATTTCACATTTTCTTGAAATGCGTGTTCTGTTGGCATCGATGCTTTTAACAACAGGGTGAAGACGCCACATTAGCTATAATACTCATTGCTGCTCTACGATGAGTGTGAAAACACTGCCAAAGCAGCAGCACTAGAGAAGGGGGTGACACCGTGGAGCGGCCTGTGCCCATTTCTCTGCAGTTCTCATCACATTAGAGAGGCTGGGCACTTCTCCTTGCTTACGTGTACACAGGTGTGTATGCTGTATTAAGCTTGACGGATTTTTCACTGGAAATTGTCTCCTAGAGTGACTAAGAAGGGGCATCGTTAAGATGATTGGGAACAGTCAGTGGTTTTACAGCTCCAAAAGAAATTAATACAGTCTACCAGGAGTCAGCAGAGATATTTCTATTGGCAATCAGGAATGCCATTAATAACATATTGAAAAGTACGAGTAGAATCCCATCTTCATTACCTCAGTAACCCTGGGAGGAGGAGAAACCAACAAACTTGTACATTTAACATTTCAGTTACATAATTTCCTTCATGTTTCACAAGAGACAATTCTGCTTGCCTTTTCCCGTATAGTACGAGGGCCAAAGTTTTCCCATGCATTTCATTCCAAGTTTGTTCCCTATTTTATGCCTTTATTAGTATATAACTTCTGTGGTTGTATGTGGCTGTACACTACGGTCCATTGCACTGAACTATGCATTCTCACTTTTAAGACTCCTGTATGAGAAAAAGGTCATGGATCGGTTTTAAAATAAATTGTAGCGTGAACTGCGGATACTGACATGTGATTCGTAGTTTGAATAGCAGGCATCCCATGCTTTGTTAGCAAAATTTATCTTAAGTAGCAGTTTTGCTCCTTTAAACAAAAAACTGAGTTTTTGAAGTTACCTCTTAGCATCTAGTTCTCTTCTCTTACTATCTATATGCTTATCTCATTAATATATAGGTTATATGGTTGTACATGCGTTCTGCTGTTTCTTCTTTCTTTTAAAAAAAAATAAGTTTCTGATATGTGATATAGTAGGAAACATAGTGGAAAGTACCTGTGGTTAGGCTGAAAAACAGTGGTGCTTTGACTGGCTTCATTTTTGTGCAGAGCACCATGGAAAGGCACTCAGGAAAGTGCCTCAGGAGCTGAAGCCTCTCAAGGGCCCTCTTCTGCCCCATAGACTGAGCTCCTCTTGTAGTGTTACTCCCTATATAAAATGTGCAGGTCTGTATCTGAGATATAGCCAGCTACAGAGGGAACAAGGGCAGGGGCTAGAATACAGCAATTCCTGATAGGAAAAAATTGTTGGAACAAACCCTTCTGTATTAGTGGTTTGTTAACGTTCAGCAAAATAGTAGATTTCATGCAGACATCTTTCAATTGTACTTGATAAACAGTTACATAGACCTTGACTAGCATTCACAATTATTTTGTCCTTCAAATTCTTTGATATTGACTCACACCTTTCTGCTTTACCTCGTTTTCTCTACTGTTTTCTACTATCACTGTGTCTTGTTCAACCAATGCCTAATTTGCCAGCAGAGCTCAGGGTCTGTTTGCTTCTCCTGTGTATCCTTTTGTTCCACACGTCAAGGATCCCTATAGACTACATCAGTGTCCTTTAACAAGTAACCTGTTGGTCACCATCTCATGGTTTGAAATTCTGAAGTTTCACCTTTTATTTCAGCAGAACTGAAGTGTGAGAGGTGACTGTTGTCATGCCTGTACCACTCCTTTTCTGAATTTGCCTCACTCTTGAGGAATCCTTTTATTCTGGGAGCAGAAGCAGGAACTTGTTTAATTACAAGAAATTTCTCTACCATCAAATTAAATGCGAGCCCTCTACCACCACCAACAAAGCTATTTACATTCTTTTAAAAACCACTGCTTCACAATGACATATGTCCACCCCATTAGAGGCTTCCAGTTGTCCCTGAATTATGGTTCGATCTAATGTATTTACTTGACCTTTCTTCTTTTTTTTTAAAGCGCTGCTTTAAAGGACAGGATGTCCTACAAGAACTGGCAGTGAAACCTGCGATCATTAAAAATCCAGTACTACATTTCGCAACATTTTTGATGAATCACTGGATAAATATTTGGCCTGACTGTGATTTCTGCAAGCTTGAATTGACTTTTCTCACCCTATTTTCTTGTCCCTTGATGCTTTGATCTTGTGTAAAAGGAAGAATGGACCATAAAAACACTTAGGCAGATATTCTGGCTTCAGAGAACATGTTTTTTCCATTTTGACAGTTTTTAATAAGGTTTCTGATTTCTTGAAGAACTGTAAAAAAAGAAACTGTGATTTCCCAAAGAAGAAAAGAAAAAAGAAAAACAAAAGAAAGATATCCAAAAGAGTTATAAAAGAGATTGGAGGATATTCCAGTTTAAGTTCACCAAAACAAGTATCTCAAGATGTATGTTATGAAATGGGTATAGGCTCTATAAAGAATAGCTATAATTGTACGCTGAAAATGAAGCCTTTTTATGCTGTCATAGAATTACACTCAGTAAAAAAGATCTACAAGTAATGCAGAAAGATTTGCTGAGGGTGGGAAGGGAAAATAGGAAATACATTAAACAGATATTAAATAAGACAAACTCAGAAATTAATTTTGAAGTTAGAAAAATGAAAAGACAGCTGAAACCAAGAGGGAAAGCACTGCATTGTTCACACATCGTAGAACTGTTACTTTAGTTTTCTACTAATACCATTTTTACTATTATTTTCCTCTGCAGAGTGCCAAAATTGTCACTAGTTTTTGTTGCTAAGCCATTAAAGACTATATAGCCATATCGCAACTAAATTATCTGTTGTGCGCTAGGAAGAAAACAGCCACGATGAGAAAAATAAATGTCCATGATACGTATGAGAAATATATACATACTTTTAAAAAAACGCCAAACTTCCCTACAGATATTCCAAGTTTTCTGATTGCCAAGGTAATAGCTTTGAAGAAAATGTAGTTTAAGGTTTCTTCAGTTATTTCTTTTCTTACTGAGATACACTAAAAGGCACATTTCCAAACCAACCTCTTATAAACTGCTCATACGTTTGCACACTTTTCCTTAATGTAATTTGATATAGCCAAATTATCATTACAGTTTCAGAAAAAGTTCATACCCGACACTTGCATGCAGTTTTAGTTTTCAGTTTCATAGCTTAGCTTTGTCAAGAAGCTTTTAGATTCTTGATGAAATGGCTGGGCTTCCAAGCTATGTCTGAGGGTCCTGCTTTTAATACATGCCTTTGCAAAAGCATCTTTATAGAGAAGACTCAGGCATGCACAGTGACCCATGGCTTTTAAAAAAGCAGTAACTTTTCTCTTGATACCTATGCATAACTAAAACATTGTGCACCTTAAAAGCTGTATAGATACATTCCCAAAATGAAAACCATCAGGATAACTGTTCGTATGTAGCAACTGCTGACCCCCTGTCCTGGCAGGTAAGTATCTGTGGATTTCATAGCTGGAACTGTCTGTCAAGCAACCCAGCAAGGCCAGCGCCTTTCCCCACTGCATACCCAACACGGAACTTCTGTGATGCGACCCATTTCCTTTGGGCCTCTTAGGTGCAACATCTGAAGTTGTTCCAACATAGACCAAATCATCATTTGTAGCAAGGAGTAACTCAACCTCATAAATTGCATTAGTCCTAATGAGATACGAGGTAGGGATTGGATGGGTCTGTAGAAGACAGATGCAACTTAAATTTGCAGCAAGAGAAACACGAGTATTCATCAGCACACAGAGGTCTCATGACATGAACAGCAATGCTTGATTTTATTTCCTGTTGACTGCAACTCTCAGGTAAATAAAGTAGGAACATGGCAGAATCCCTTTTCTTGGGACCACTAACCAAAATTAAATCCCTAACTGGGAGTGATGGAACAGGAACTTAATAAGAGGGAAAATGTTTTTTCATTGGCTTAAAAAAGCTGTGAAATTTATCTATCTTGTCTGCTATTCTCAGTTACAGAATACCAATATTCCTTGTTCTTTTGTATGACCTAAGAGAAATGAGTACCAGGGAGGGAAAGAACAGCACTTAAAAAGACACTATCTTTATCAGTGACAAAATATTTGTCTCCCCTTTCTTGAGAAGTTTAGAAAAGTGCTGCTTTTTATCCTTTCAATAAATATTTTTTTCTCTCTCTCAATTCAGACTATTAAAAATAATAAGAAGAATATAATACAACTTTAAATGAGAGTTTATATATCACATGCTTTATGACAGCTGCTTTTATTTCACTTTAGATTAACAAAGCCTTTATGTTGAGATTTTGGAACTGACCTTACAAAGCAGCAATACCATTAGCCCTGAAGCACATGTTTCCCATTTAATGTTTGTGAGGTAACGTTCTTTGTGAGAGAAATGAGAATGCAAACTTGCAGGAAAAATAAAAGCCTGAGTGTCCTTCTTTTGAACAGAATTAAAGTCAGTTTGGACACTTGAAAATATGAAGTGCGAGGCCATGGCCTTACAAAGAGTTTCTCAATCTGATCCCAAGAGTTACAATGCTCAGCTTTCCTTTAATATGCCATAGCTCATTGTCATTTCCTCTCAAGAGGCCGAACATATTTTGCCATCTCAATTTGAAGTGAAAGGTCTCGCTTACATCAATGTTATTTCAGTTTTAACCAGCATTACTCAAATGATTTATAAGCATACCCAACCAAAAGAGCACTGTTGTAGTTATAGTGAGGGAACCCAACAGAGTTTTTCTGGGGTACAGCAGAAAGGAATTTGATCTACTGTATTTGCAAGAGTCATGAGTTACTGCTATGCATGGAAGTCAAACTAATCTTAATAATGTTTTACCGTTGTCATGTTCTACTGGCTCACAGCAAGAGCAATGTACTTGCTTTTTGCTCAATAAGCTTAACAGTGCATACACACAAGTCCTCCATCCTTCTTCTGTTCAATACCTCCGTGCATTAAAGACCGTTCAGTGTTCTTCAGCAACTGTCACAGTCACAATTTTATGCTTGAAACTCTTTCTACACTCTTTTCAGTTGGTGAATCTGAAGAGCTGCAGACTAGAGCATCTGCAAGGTTCACGCTGAACTCAAGAGAGACTGACAAATGTAGGAAAGGGCTGGACAGGGGCACAGTTTGGTAGCCAGTGGATGTTCTTTATATTTGGGACCTTGCCAAAGAAAAGAAAAACTGAATGCACAAGAAAAGGACAAAAACTGTATGATTTGGAGGAGAAGCTGACAAACTCAGTGCTAAAATTCCCATCTATGCCAGCGGAATGTGAATCAAGGTTCCTGTAAACCTACGGCCTTTCACTCAAAGCAAGTCTCCCTTTGAAACACACTTCTGCAAAGCCTTACAACAGTAATGGTGCAGGATTTGCTGGGGCTGCAGACAGGTTCCAAAGCCCAGAGACCGCCCCGCACTGTCCTCTGGCACCAGTTTAGAATGGAGACATGGGACTTTCGTTTTTTGTTTGTTTTTTAAAGGAGGAGACAAAAGGTTCATTTGTTACATCCACATTTAAGCACTTATAATTCATAATTCCAATTCAAAACTGCAACATTTGTCCCTTCTTACTGACTCAAATGAAAATTCTTGGATGCTGAGCACCTCTGGAAATTAGAGACGTTATCTAGGGGGCAAAACAATGAAGGAACAAACTACTTGGAGCATCCCTCTGTGACACTCTTGTCCTAAGCCTGAGAAGTTCCAGCTGTTTCTTGCCCCAGGACCAATGTTAATTTTCAGAGACCCATGAGCAGCTGCACAATACCCTTTCGTAATCTTGCAGATAGTCTGAATTTACATTCCTGATATCAGATGCAAATAGNAAAAAAAAAAAAAAAAAAAAAAAAAAGCGTTATGGTTATTTTAACTTACACTAAGCAAAGCTGTACAATCTTACTATTTGTTTCACCAAGTCCGTTTCCTCACACTTAGATATTTTTTAGACTCAGGTGCCTTTTCTTCACTAGTGCAACACTTTGTCCTTTTCTGCTGGGCCTGCAGCCATGCAGCACTCCCTCATATAAAACGACAACATATGCCTGCACTCCCCTTTCGGTTTGAGCAGGGTCCCCCCCACCCCTTTCTTTTTTTCTGTTTGTTTTATATTGTGCAAACCCAGTATTGGGGAAGAAGGAATAACAAAAACATGCTCATATGACATTTTTGCCAACAGATAAGATGGTATTCCTTGGCAATATTCCATGTAATAAATTACCCCCTTGCCTGTACAATCCCCCAGTTTCCTCTCATATATTTAAACTTCTTCCTCTAAACCATTGGTTTGCTGTGTTTCACTGTTGACATAGCTGCAGTTAAGCAACTCCAGGGTCTAAATTTGTATTTCAGTAAGTTTAGGCACCTTCAGATCCAAGAAATCTGAAAGGTGAAACACTATAAAAGTCACCCATGTGCAAGGGAAGACTTAAGTACCCAGTATATCTTATTCAAATTACAGTCTGAATTACTACATCATCCTTGCAGTACGGTCCAAAAAGTCTATTTTCACCATGTTACAGTCCAAGTTACAATTTTTTTTTTTTTTTTACCAA
>VYZV01041353.1:15728-36146 GCA_013401275.1 Pandion haliaetus | reverse complement strand
AAATTTTTTTTTTTTTTTTACCAACTTTTTGTCCATGATTGAATACAAACTGTGGGAAAATCCCCTCTTCACTTTGTTTTTCTTCTTTTTTCTTTAATATCTGGTCTTGTTATTGTTAAAAGGCATAAACCAGGCCACTATTTAGATTTCTGTTCAGTTTTCTGTGTTTGAATTGGTCATTTTGACTTCATTCTCTTTGATGTCTAGAAAACAATCTTTCTTCGTGCCATTTGTATTCAAAGGCAAAAAAAAAATAATCTGTGATTCTTTGGTGTGCTATGAATAAGCATAGACATGTTGGGACAGGAAATGCATACATGCCACTACAATTAAAAGAGACTAATTTGTTAGCAATTCTGTAATATTCCCCAAATGCAGAAATTCTAAGCAGTGTGAAGTCATCTGCATAACTCCTCTTCTCTTTTCAGCTGCCAGGGTCCACAAGCCGAGTCTTCCATAACAGCGATTATCATGGGGAGTGAGATAGTACGCCAAATTTGGTGGACTAACATTGAACAGAGCAGCACTAGTCAGTACGATACAGTGCATATTTCATACAGCCACTGACTCTCCCATCTACTAATGCAGACTCTTTTGTTGTAAACTCCTTCCATATTACGATTTCTCATGCTTTCTCAGCATGCTTTGGTAGATGTCTGCCTTTCCTGGCACATCCATTTGCAAAGCCTGTCAGCTCCACGTGCTGCCTGTGGAACTCTGGTGCTACTGGTAGGTTAAGAATTGCAGCTACTTCTTACCATTTTTGAGAAAGTGTCTATTTTATTTATTCCTACAGTGAAGTTAGGTGTTTAAAGGATACAGAAAATATGGCAAAAACGCTACTCTTAGAGCTCTTACAGAATGACTGAAGTCTTTATCACACTCCCCCAGACACCAGTGAACTCTCACATCCTACCAGAAGACAACTTATTTTATATCCAAACAGCCTAAGCGATGGTAACAAAGATGTACCAAATCACTACGCATAGACTTCTAATTAAAAGGAAGATTTCTCCTCTACCATCTGTTTAAGGCTGTCTCTCTGTAGCAACGTATTTAACATACGTCTCATAGGCCTTCACTACAGGCCTTCAGAGCCCCCTCAGGAAGCACCAAAACTCAACTGTTTAATTCAGTCACTATTTTGTTTTTTTCTAAGGAAACTGATAATTCAGCCACTGAATTCTAATTGTATGGATGCTAAAGAGAGAGTACTTTCTTGAATCAGGAGGGATTTATCCTGTTGCTAGAATAAGAATTCTCAAAACCAGCTAAAAGTCCCAAACTTGTCAGAAAATAACACCCAAAAGGTGATCACAGGAAGGAATTTAAGATGCAGCTCTCTGACAGATGTTAAAACCAGCACATCTTCTGCACAAATGCAGTAAATTTTATATATAATCATCCAGTTATTCAAATCTGAAACAGGACAAACAAAAACATGTTTTCTCTTTACACCAAGATTATAAATTAATACATGAAAAATGGGTCTTGTGAGGTTACGGAAATGCTGACAGCTGAAAGTTTTTGTTCCCGCATTACAGTTTCCATCTTTTTTCTTTCTTTAAAAANAAAGCAAGCACTTGTTAAACTAAATGTAAAAAAAAAAAAAAAAAAATCCATTCTCTCATTTGAGACAAATACCATTTCTAAAGAAAGAGTTGTGGGTGTAGACTGAAAAAATTAGTACTCGTTTGTTCTTCATGGCCCATCGATGATTTTGTGCTGACTCTAAAAAAATGTTTTGTAAAATCTTAGCTAATGACAAGGGACAAGCACTGTTTGAGCTATAAGAAAGCTAAAGTAAAAACATAAACTCACTACATAAGTTTATTTTTTCCAATTCAAAATTAAACTTCACTTGAAGCCCTGAATTATTCCTGCTGGTTCACCTAGCTGGGAGACAGAAAACTTTGTGAACTTGCTGGGAGTCTCCATGTGGTCTCTGCTATACGGCTGTCCCCTGTACACCCCTGTTCTGAGAAAAGGCCTGTTGAACATTGCATGACAATAACTTATAGCCGAATTTCCACCAGCAGTGCTGCATTTGCATTGCGCTACTGATAGAATACTCTCATCGCTCCCACAGAAGTTATTCACAGCATGATACCACGTTTTAAACTCATCTCATGGTTTACGACACCGTATTGTAAAATACATCAGGGATGTAACTACTTGGATAAAAACCATAGCTGACTACATGAAGGGAAGATAATACTTCAACTTAGTTTATCAGAGTCCATGAACTTGATAGTGGGTTAGTGAGACCACATAATCATCACCCTTCCCTTCTGACCCATTATGCCCCTCTGTAGTGAGAGCCCAGGCTTGCATCAGAACTGGAAGCACTGGCAAGAAACAACTTTTTCCAGGATGCCAGATGTCTGATAGAGGAGGGAAAAAAAAAAAAAAAAAAAAAAAAAAAAAACAAAAACACCCAAACCAAACCACCCCAAAATCTTTCTTGGGGTACAGAGGCTGCTGTCAACTAAGGCAACAAATGGACGGAAGTTGTACCCAGCTCTTCCTAGCTGGAAAGACATTCACATGGAAAAGGAAACAAGCAAAAACTACATGGGGAGAGAGGCAGGTGGAGAGAGGAGGTCTCCTCATCAAGACTTTGAGGACCTGAAGGAGCAGACTGTATTCATTGAATTTGTAGTGGCATACTGGTTTGCAGACCTCAAGAAAAAACCAACCAACCAACCAAACAATAAACAATGTAAAATTACTTCCAAAAACTTTCTTCTGGTTCCTATTTGTTTCTTCGTGTATCATTAATACCCTTAAAATTTCCAGCCTTTACGTTTTGGTGACTTAACCAGCTAAGGTGTATGACATCAGAAGGAACTGGGTTCACATTTTCTGTGTGCGGTGTGGAGTGCTAGACCTGGGGCCATTTTATCTGAAGATACTCAGCAGAAGGCTTCTTCCACTGTGTGCAGATGATGAAGTCTGCCAAGCAGGGACGTAACAACCGTGGAGGAACGCAGGGAAAAACCTGATCAACCTGCAATTTCTCAGCACTCCACTGTATCTGAAGCTCAAGTGTGACTTCCATTGCTCCTAGTTATGTCAGTGCTCAGTGGAGCTAGGCTTCAGGTAGGCAGTGTTTGCACAGACTTTTATTTTTCTTTCCTATACCTACAAAACTTTAATTTCAGGAGAGCAAGCAGTGATGCAGCTCTGTATTTTACATTAACAACAGGTAGATTTTCAGCCACTGAATAAGGTAATAGTCTATCACACTTCAAGCCCTGAAAGATCCTAGACACATTCACAATTTAGAGAAGTACCACATTCCTGAACACAGCACGTTACAGATGCTACAACGCATCAAAGAGAGAAAGCATTCTGATTTCTTAAATCCTTTCCACTGTGAAAGGCAGGTGGGGATTTTTTGCCCCTTTTGTCCCTTCATGGAGAAAGGACACCGATTTAAAAAGTTCCAACTTCACAGTATTTTGTGACAGCTGACATTGGAAAGTTACAAGCATTACTGAGTCTGGGGCTCACAGTCCCAAACCACGCACCAGCTTTGTAACCGTATACTTTGTACCCTTTCCTTATACACGCTATTCAGAATTTTAATAAACCATCTACAGCAATTCCACTTTTCTAAAAAATTGCATTGCCAAAGCAAGCCACACTGGCTTGTAAGACAACTTTTACAGCCTAATTCTGACATTACATGTTCAATGGCTTGACATCATGAAATATATTGGAATATGTCCTCAGATTCAGCTTGTTTGGAATGTTTTAAAATACAAAAAGCATCTGTCCGGGCTTGATGTCCACAAGCTATCATGATTATCAAAGAGAAGAATGTAATATTTCTAATTAGTATTCCAGTTTCTTAAACTTGCATTTTTAAGAAATGCTCTTTGCAATTGAGAATATTGCCTCTAAAGTGTAGGTACACAAAGAGAAGACAGGAAAGATTCACAATCAGAACTAAATATAAAAAAGATCAACTTGTTAGTTATTGGGTATTTTAAGAGAAGTCCTCAACATGTGTTGTATCCATAGAAAGGCAAACACCCTGCAAAACCTGGAAAATAAGAAAATGAAGGAACTGGGTACTAAATCTGTGCTGAATACACACAGATATCCATGTTATTGAGTACAAAGGTGTCATTTTCACACATCCTTGAGTTGAAACTTTATATGCTCTATATTCCTGACATTCTATGAAACATCTCTTAAGGACTAGAGTGCATAAGAGTAGCAGTGTGACCAGCCCAGCCCTGTGTATCAGCGCAACTTCTGTGGTTATTAGTGTTACAATGGTTAAACCTTTTCCAGGCATCATGGGAATATTTTCTGAAAGTATGTCTTAAGTCATTTGGGACCCTATGGAGCATTTTACAATATGATAAAAATACTTTTTGGGTTTTTTCTTAAATGCAATCAATGCTGTTACTGCCCTACAGAAGACTGTTGCCTTCAGCTAAATCAATCCCACTATACATTTTCAGAAGAGGTGATTATTTATCTTATCCCATAATATTTAGATGAAGAAACTGAGAAACTGTGCAGCTTCTCAGAATCAGAGAATGAGCGTAACAGAAATAGCAGCCAGATCTGGGTTTCCTGAGCTTCCAGGTATGTTCTCTATTCACAGGACTTTTTCCCCAGGGGAAAAATGTTTTTACGCACGTATGGATGAATTTTGAGGCTAATCACGAGAAGGTGAATGAGTATGGTACCCTGACTCATGTTGCCGCAACAGAAGATATATGGGGCTAGTCAGAGAGTTCATCCAGCTAAGTATGTGTAAGGGAAAAAGGATTCTTCCTCAAGTCTGGTTCTTTTATACTTTCTGATTATTGTTTCTTACCCAAATACATGCCTGTGAAATCAACAGTTTATGATTTCATTGTTTTGAGTTTGGGTTTTTGTTTGTTTTTTTTTAAAAGTATTATTTATATATGTATAGTCTTGCATGCAATATCACCTTCATGTCTTCGGATATTTTGCATATTTCACACGAAGCAGTGAACAGACACAAACATGTCAGCCTTGCAGCATAGTCCTATGGCCAAACCTGTGCACTAGTGAGTTATGTTCAACCCTTCTATTAGAGAAAACACATCCTGGCAACATGGGTGAAAACAAGACAGTTTTAATATCTCTAATCTGCTCAAGAGACAGTATAACACAATATAGTACATTAAAAACATTCCTTAGATATTAAAAAAAAAATGATATGGTGCCATGGGGAAAATCATTAGTTAAAATGGAGAAGGTGGAGATTAGTAGGAGAATTAAGAAACTGGCAGCCTGTGACAGTTAAGTGCGACATGCCTTATTTTACAAGGCATACCCCAGCATTTTGAAAAGCCATGTCACCCCAAGCCATACTAACAGGAAACTAGAAGAGACTGTGCTCCTGTGGCTTGTTACAGTGCTCTGTTCTCAGCGCACTAAGCAGAGTGCTTGGAAGAGTATCATTCCTGCCAACTGAAGAGACACAATACTTCCGCAGCAGAGACTTACCAGATCAGCATGTCAAAAATACTAGTTTCTAATTTGACGTTGTCTATTATTCGCAGAGGATGGAGAAGCTTGTAGATCTTGGTGATTCAGTGGGAGAACAGACAAAAAAAAAAAGTCTGGCTGATGTTCTCACTGTGCTGATAGTTCAGCTCAGTCTCCTTTTAAACACAAGGCAGGTCCTTGATCTGCCTTTCTGCCAGCAGTATTTGCCCTGAACCCATAATCCGCTGTAAGAAGTACAGTGGGAACCCGAGGAACTGGTTCCACCACTGTACAAACAGACATTGTCTGAAAGCTGGTGCAATTGCAGCAGTAGTCTGCAGCTATACCCCACCTCCTTTCCCCTTAGCGATGCCAGTGTAGTAGCACATAATCTACACAGCCACCTACACTGCAAAGAGAAACACGATCATGTAGATTGCTGATAATTGCTTACCTCTGTTCAAAAATACTAAGCATACTAAGGATTGGATTAAGCAAAGGAAAAAAATAATAAGCTGTTTTAAGGAAACACTAGCTTATGTTATGTGTGTGTTCCTTTAGGATCAGCACAGAAGTTTTTGTTGTGAATGCAGTCCAAAACGAGTAGAGCATCACTAGATCTGTCCTATCTTTCTCTCAGCTGTGACGTGCCTGGTGTTTCTTAGAAATTACACATCTAAAAGAACTGAAGCCACACTGACTACATGGACTGCATGCCTTCCTGGATTTCTCATGTTGTTTGGGAAGGCTAAGAGCCCGCCTCCGTGTGTGGCAATCCATAAAATGGCTTCACTGGGTTTTCTCCAAGTAAGGGAAATTCATCTAAGCACATCTTAAATTACTTATTATGGCATCATCTTGGGCTAAAATGAGAGCCCACATCAGGAAAGAAGCTGTAAGGGACGGGTAGGCGTGGGAACTGAAAGATGACACATGGTAAGAGATGCCGTGTGCGTGAAGAGAAACTATTTCAGTTTACAAGATCTAGCCTGCTTGGTATACTCTAGCAAGCACCATGGAGAGCTTGTTTAGGGTGCGGGCAAGCCAACTGGGTGATCACAGGGACTACAACAGAACAGCAGCTGACACAGTAATGTGACTAAGATGCAATGCAGCTCTAGTTAACTGTAGATTATATACAAATCCAACGGTTACTTGCAAATTATTTTAGCCCTGGTTTTTCAAAGACAACTAGAGAAGATGGATACCCAAATGCCGCTTATTTTCAGTTAGATTAAGGGCCTTACTTCCTTAGATTCTTGGCAATTCCTCACTACACTTGCTTGGTATTTCTATGGGAGCAGTACAAGGCTTCCTTTATCAGTTACAGGAAGCCAACCTGCCTGCCAGTCTGTAATAGGCTCAGTTTTAGTTTTCTTTTTGCCATTTCAAAAATATAGTTATCTAAAACCAAAGAAAACAGAAAAAAAAAAAAAAATAGCCTACCCACTGGCAGTGAGCAGTGCTAAAAAGCATCTAAGGCAATTTTGTTGTACTCTGTACTTGTTCTTTGCAAATTCATACTCTGACAGTAGATTTTAAGATCTCATAACCAAAGCCCCATAATAATTGTCACCAATTCGACTTAAAAGCTAGCGAAAACAAAGGTCTTGGTTACAAAAAGAATCATACAAGGGACAGTAAATAACAGTTTCTTAACTGCTACCTTTCCATTACTGCTGTTCTAATTCATGAAGGTGCTATGCTGTGTGCATTTTATATATAAAGCAAAAAAATGTTTCTTGTGACAAAGGAGAGACAAATGCTTTTTACATTTCTTATTTCAGGAGACACTTGAAGACTCCTGTAATTATTCTATATTTTCTCATGCTTTAGCTCATTTCAGACCTGGTATTGTACTTCAGCATAGGACTTCAGAGCAAGGGGACCCCAGCCGAGGTTTTCCCGTACCTGTGGAGCAGGCTGATACTGCCACCTTGGGGAGGACTCTTTCCACATACTTTGAGGAGCCTAAGCAAGTGTCATATAAATCAGTTCGATTTTTTTCCTGTCATATCCTCCCAGGAAGACAACTTCTTAAAATCCTCTGCCCGTGCTATTCTAAGACCTTCCAGATGTGTCCCAACTTGGACTGTATTCCATTCATAATAATACTGGAAAGAAATAGCCTTTTTTTGTGGAGGAGTTTGCTTAGCCAAGTTTTAGATATCATTTAAGCCGTGCCTCATTTACACAACTCTTAATTTTACAGCCATCTTGCCAGCATGAAAGCCCTGTTCTGCATCCAGGTAGGTAAGATGTATTTTGCATACAACACTCCTCTGCTTCTGGGATTCTAGCTTTCTTGGTAGTCTAAATCCTTGTCCACGCACAGCTTAAATTAACTCCTTGGCAGGCTACTGGCTCAGCTGGATGCGACTGCTATCAGATGTCACAAGAGGCATTACTGTGCATAGGAACGGGCCAATGGAAAAGGACAGAGCTAGACTGTGACAATTTAACCAAAGTCGAGACTTCTAAACAAATTAAAGGAAGCACCTGGATTTTATCTTCACAATATCCATAGTTTTATGAGACTGACCTACCCTTTTGCTTTGCAAGTGAGCCCCCCCCCAGTAATCTTTGAGTTTGTATTCACTAGCAAATGAAGGAACCTCACTATACACTTTATATATAAATATGCCTTGAGACACAAAGGCTGTGTACAGTATTGAGCTGCAAGGCTTTTCACAGTGGAAACTATCAGTAGTTGCCTTGGCTACACATACAATACAGGAAAAGATTTAATGTCTCACCTCTCACCAGAATAGGCAGGCTTGAGAGCTGGGAGCTGTCTCAAAACAACTAATGTGTCTACGGGCTCTTAAAAACATACAGCAACAAAATTATTACACAGCCACTTACAGCCAAGTAACACAAACGATGAACTCATTCATGATGACTAATGCGAATTTACGCAAGGAGGCTGCGAAGGCACCATCAGCTCCTACCTTCTGCCAAAGCATTGGCTGTGCTTGTGGCACCACAGCGGGAGACAAGAGATTTCTAGAGGAACTGAAGTCTCCCTCCACTGCTGTGGCAGGCAGGAACAGCCCCGGTACTGTGGTAAACCAATACTTACAGGCTCCCACATAGAGCTACGTTTTGGATGACAGTGTCCCCAGCCAGACTGGGCTCTGGAAAGCACCCTCCACTTCTCCTCCCACCACAGACAGCCTATATGCCAGATTCCTGTTCTCACTGTAATGACATGTATCTTAATGCCCTTGGAGTAAACACATGCCCCCACCCACCTGGGATTTACAGTCAAAGAGATGGCTTATCTAAACCTTTCCTTGTGAACAGACAAGAAGGGCTCACTTCACTCTTCCGTTCTATTACTAGGATCTGGTCATTAAAGCACAAATTTGTATTTATTTTCCACTAAGGCACAGGAGTTCAAATCAGTTACTTTCCCACTTGTGGAAAATTTTCTAAAAACCAAGTGATAGGTCCTTTCTGGACAATCATTATATCCCTGGTTTTAATGCTACTATAGCACAGCAATGCTGCGTGGAAGAGAAAAGTATCAAGCTATCGTGCCAACAGCTAATGCATATGACTGGCAGTGGTGCAAGCTTTCAGTTTTCTTCCTGATTCACAAATCATATCTGTATTTTAATCCATTTTTTGATTATTTTAATCCATCTTTGTTAGGCAAACAGCTTTGCATCTGCATATGGTTTACACCGTGCTTTGAAACTACTGCAATTATTAATTCATTGCAGTAATAAGAGAAAATGCATATGCTCTTCACATGCATAGATGAACACACATTCAAGAACATGCAACACAAAGTAATCCCAGTACCTCCATTATCACTCTCACATTTAACTGCTGGTTGAACTCAACTAACTTTCAAAAATATCAACTTCATACAACCAGTACAGTGATTGCAAAAACTGTATCTGCAGCTAAGTTGCAAAAATTCAACAGTGCCAATTACTGACCAACCATATCCAAGCGAATGAGGATCTATCAGTAACAGATTAACCAGACTAATGTGTATGTAACAGTCTCAGCATGGTACGTTGCTGCTGTTAGTTTCAAAGTTCACATACGAACAATCTTCTCATACTACACACAGGGTTTATGAACAAAGTCTAAATGAAAGAGGACTTTAAGGGAAAATAAGGTAAGTGACATAATATGAAATTAAGCTAAGTATTTAAGTGTAGACTGCTTACAGAAAAAACAAACCCTTGATAGTGATTTTAAAAAGGAATGCACAAATGCTTGTCCACCATCTCATATTATTATGCTACAGAAAAAGAATACAATGAACATCTAGACTGATTAATATCTGATGACAACCATCTCATAAGGTGTCTTTGAAAAGAGGTGTTCTTGAAAAAAGAAAAAAAAAGGAAATTGATCATTCACGAATCCACAAAAACCCGACTATGAATTCAGTAAGGAAGATCATCATGTACAGTATTCAGTGTTGCCTGTAACGAAATTAGTATGTTAATAGCTCTTGCATGTTTGGCTTTGTACCGAAGTTATTTCAAAAGATTGATTTGGGCGTGGATTTAGTATGAGGGAGAAAGCTTAAACTGCACATGCAAGAATCTAAATAAATTAATCACAGGGAATCCCATTCTGAAGTTATCCATGCTCTCTCTATGAGTACCTAAACATAGCGTCTTTAAAAAAAACCCAAAACCCCCAAACAAACAATTTCTTTCTGAAGTTCAGGTGTCACTGATAACTTAAAATCAACTACTTATTTGCCAATACAGTTTTCCATCTGAAACAGCTCTGAATTTATTTAATCAGCCAGTATTCCTGTTAGACAATTAACATGCACCAAAATCCCTTCAGATACTGAATTCCAGAAAAGTACAAAGAGATTAAGAAGGCTTATTTATGAACAATTATAGTAACTGGAAATGATACATACCCACCTCCCCTCTCCATCCACCAGCCTATGCTTTCCTTTTCCACTAACTGTACCATAAGTCTAAAAGTTTGTACAGAATACATTTCCAAAGTCTCAATTTTATATGGGGTTAGAACCTGCAGCATTGGCTATTTCACCTCTTCTTTTTTTCATTAAGACATACTTCTTATATTTATCTGTATCAGAAAGCCCTTTCAGATTACGGTCTATTTCAATTTTAGCGATAGCTGATGAAAGACATATTCTAAGCAGCTCTCTGCTGCGAAAAAGTGCTCCTTTAAAAGCTACTTCTCCCTGATTATCCATTTTTTTTCCTAAAAACAAGTAAAGCTTTACTTCCTGAAACACGGTCACTTAATAACAGCGGCACATATTTGTCACCATTCTCTTCTTCCTCCCCCCTAGTTTTCCTCCTTTTCATTACCTATTCTCCCCCTGCATGCCAATGCTGTTTGCCACGGTTGTTTCCCAACTCCCCCCTTCCCTCCCTTCTCTGTTGCCTCTCCTTGGCTTTATCTGCTATACTTGTTCCTAAAACTTCTCTCACACCTGATTCTTTCCCAGCTCTTCAGTTTCTGCCAGTGTAGGAGCACAGCCTGTTAGGTTGCTCTCGTCCCTGTGACACCTTCCATGGGGTCTTGTTATTTATAAGCAGCAGACTGGGAAGGACAGCAAAGAACTGTCCTTGGATCAGACAGAGGTATATGTGCTGTACTGAATGTCTATCTACATCACATGCTCCTTAAAACATTTCGGGCATAGAAGGACACTCAAAAGACAATGAATTTTGCAATTTTTGCTGGATTTTTTTTTTTTTTTTAGTTAACCGAAACAGCTCATGTTATTTTTTCTTCGCTTAGTGACAGGTTTGTGGATAAAAGCATAGACAATGGCACACAGCAATGAGATGACCATCAACCTTGTTGTCCTTGGAAGAACTCAGACTGGCAAAAGCGCTGCTGGGAACAGCCTGCTGGGCAGCTCAGACTTTGAGAGTCACTGCTCCCCTAGCTCTGTGACCACGTGCTGCAGCCTTGGACGCAGCTGCCGCATTTTAGGGATTATACGAAGAAATGGCTGTGAGCTAGCTCTCCGCATTCAAGTACTTGACACTCCAAGCTACCCTCACAGTGGTCTGAGCAAAGAGCAGGTGAGAGACACTGTGAGATCAGCCCTGGCTCGCCACTTCGGGGAGGAAGGCCTGCATCTAGCTCTCTTGGTCCTGAGGGCCGACTTGCCTCTGTGTCCGGATGAAAGTGATCACGCAATTCAGTTCACCCAGGTAACAAATAAATAACTAAATAGAAGCCTCTGCCCTAACAACGACTCTTTTCTCTTCAGGCGACATTAGCTGTGGAAGAGTTGACTGCAAAAGTGAAATAGAGAAGTGCAGCTGAAAACTGGAACACTTCCCAGTCCAGCAGTTGAAACACACCATTCACAACTCCAGCACTACACACCATAGCTACACTTGTCACACTAAACCTGAGAAAAGAGGCAAGAACTGCTCTCTTTTGCACATGGGCTCGGCACAAAGGATTTAGGAACCAAATTTACCTATCCAAGCAAGCTTTTCTCTCAGAAATTACGGTGAATACTTTTCATGACAGACCTAGCTTATTGAAGAGAAATGCTATTTAAAGCAAGCAAAAGTCAGGTTACCTCACTCTCCTGCACTCTGTACAGGACCAAAGCAGAGAGCAACAGGTCCAAAATCATGCAGAAAATGTGACTGACCTGGAACAAGGGTGCTCAGCTCTGTCCAGTACTGTCACTACTGCTGTATCTGTTCAAGAGAAAATACCTAGAAAGTTACCGTGTATTTACTCTGGCTAAGGAAAATTTCTAGCATAACTGACTTAAAGCAAATATTTCTAAGCTCCTGGGAAAAAATGTTTTTTGCAAGTAGGTAAGATGTGTTGGGGAGAGACACTGCAAAGGAATGGCTTTCTTTTCAGTTGGAGATTTCTCACTACTGTGCATACGTATCTTTGAAGAAAAACAGGAAAAAAAAAAAAAAAAAAAAAGAGGCCAGCAAAACAGATATTGCTTGGTTTATGTAGCTGATCAGATGAATCACGTTTGCATGATTTACGAAAAAACAAAGGGTTTCAGTTATTGCCAAAGTCTGCGCATTACACTTTGCATGTCTTAGACTAATGAAATTTCTAAAAATCTTTAGGACTGGAAGGGACTTCCTGGTCCATCAAGTCTTATCACCTGCTGTAACTGATAGTATCTAAATATATAACATACGTAGATAAAAAGATACCAATATATAAATACATAGATAGAAAAACAGCTTTCAAAATGTGTTTGATTTACTCTCCTGTTCTTTCCGATTACTCTCTATTGGTAGGCTACTCCTCATTTTTCCAGCAGTTTGAGAGTTGGTTCTAATTTCAACACACTCTTAGTCATTGTCAGTTTACATGTATCTGTTTTCAGTGTTGCTCTTTTTCCTTATACAGTCCTCCACCTCTCTATACTTCATGGTATTGAAGAGAAAGCAGTATTTACTCAAAATATTTTTACTCTAAGCCAGTGAAACATCATCATGCTTCTAGCCTGAGACTGTTTTGAATCAAGTCCATGTGGGCACTAAAAGCGTAAGAGATACAACTGTGCCTCTTGTCTTTAAATGGACCCTTAAAACCCCTACTGGAAAGGAAATAAAGCATGTTTAAAAAAAATGAGAAAGCAACACTTCTGTTTCATGATTACAAATGGCTCTCAGCTTACATAATGGTTGGCTTTTTAGTTATTTTCCCCTTGAAAGACCAGATGCTGTGACTTCATCAGCCACAAACAGGACAGGACAGCTGCCTGGGTGCCAGGAATATGAACAATAATGGTTATATTTCAGTATGTCATTCCAAGAAAACATTAGCGTGAAGACTACCTTTAGCAATCAGGAGTTTCCACAATGATCCTCTGCAAATTATCGATAGCCTATCAATGAAGATGGCATACCAGTAGAAGACTACTGGCGTTTAATTCTCTCTGGATTTTTTTATTTCAGTAACAACCTAATGAACGGAGAATGTGGAAGATACTGATTTCAGAACTCACATTAGCATTGACTTTGAGTCCTCAGCAAATCAAGGCGCTATCTTCTCTCACCAAAACTGATAACCCAACTCTTCCCTTAGACAGCTTATGCCAAAATTTTGTAAAGGTTTAATTTTTTTTCATCTCTCGCGTCTAAAACAGATTAATGGCTATGAATAAACCGGGTTTTTGTAACTCCTCGCTTATCTCGGACATAGAACGATCTCCTTTTAAAGCAGTTTTATACACCTTGGTATTTAGCTTACAGAGTTAAGATCATCACAAAGTGGACTTTATTACCAAAGAAGGCTTCTTGTCACACACAGGAGTTAACATGACTGCACTAAGGTTGTAATTTCAATTACATCTGTAAATAAAAGTCCAATCTCTTATTCATATTAAAATTTTCTGTGCTCATTGAGAAAAAAGCATCTTGTTTTCCCCATTCCCCTCCATCAGAAGAACCACAGCAGTTAAACACAAACTCTAGCCCATCACTTAGCTTGATGCATTTGATTTGCGTTTTTCCTGAATTGCTGAGAATAGTTCAGTTTTATGGGATACAGCTGGAAATGCATTTGGTGTTACACAGAAATTCATCTTTTATTTTTTCAACACAATGTGATTTGGGGATTTTTTTCAAAAATTTTCAGAGCTGTAAATAAAGTGTAGAAATATGGGTATCTGGAAACTACTGGTGTAAACTAATGCATGACATAGTTAAACAACCATTTTTCCTCATTTACACAGACATTTTTTAACTGGAGAAATTCTATTAACATCTGTAGTAAGAGAACAGAGAACTGCTAGCACTGCACGACCACATATTTCCACTGCAAGTGAATATCAGTGTCTTGGGAAGGTGAAAAACACCAGAAATTTCAGCAACTCAGATAGCATGAACTGGATTACTGCCAGGAAAACAACATATAACTTGTCTGTTAATGCATAAGTATATGAGGTGGGAGTGGGGAAGAAGAACAAGAAGGGATAACTAAGATTTGGTTTTCATTACAGGAACTTCTGGGTCGCACATGGAAGGATTTCACTGCAGTTCTACTTACTCATGCAGACAAGGCAGAAGAGGCTGGATTCTGTGAGGAAGCATACTTGCACAGTGCCTCAAGTACCCTCTTGTCACTTTTGACCTCAGTACAGAATAAATACATTTTCCTAGACAATCAGAAGAGCATGAGGAAAGAGGAAAGAGCTATTGTCTTAAGAAAGCTCTTAAATTTTATAAGACAAAATAATTACCAAGCTCTTCCTCTACTTAAAGACAGCAAGGAATTTAATTAGTGTTCAGGTGCTCGTTTGTCCATTTTCTACAGTAGGTAACATTTAACAGAAGTAAAAGAGTAGAGTAGAAGCCATCAACTGAAAAATTCCACATCCATACCAAATATCTTTAAACACACAGCTGAAAATATCTCATTAGATTACCAAGCTACTTGCCTTTCATAGACGTTATGGGTTGGTGTGGCACGGTTTTCTTTGGTAGCGGGGGAGGGGGCTGCAGAGGTGGCTCCTGTGAGAAGCTGCTGGAAGCTCCCCCGGCTCCAAAAAGTCAGACCCACCTCTGGCCCAGGCCGAGCCCATCAGTGACGGTGGCAGCGCCTCTGGGAGAACAGATTGAAGAAGGGGAACCGGCAGTGTGGGGGTAGGGAGGAACGTGAGAGGAACCCCTGTGCAGATCCCGAGGTCAGTGAAGAAGGAGGGGGAGGAGGGGGCGCCTGAGGAGGCTGATGGCCCTGCAGCCCGTGGGGAGACAGCAGGCTGTCCCCCTGCCGCCCAGGGAGGGGAGCGGAGGCTCCCCAAGATGGCCATGACTCCGTGGTAAAAACCACGCTGAAGCAGTGTGTGACTGGAGAGCAGCCCGCGGCAAGGACCCACGCCAGGGAAGTTCAGGAAGAACTGCAGCCCGCGGAAAGGACCCACGTTGGAGAAATTGGTGAAGGACTGTCTCCCGTGGGAGGGACCCCACGGTGGAGCAGGGGACGAGTGAGGAATCTTCCCCCTGAGGAAAGGAGCGGCAGAGACAAGGTGTGGGGAGCTGACCCCAAAACCCCCATCCCCTGTTCCCCTGTGCCGCCAGGGGGAGGAGGGAGAGAGATCCGGGAACGGAGCTGAGCCGGGAAGGCGGGAGGGGTGGGGGGAAGGTGATTTAACATTTGGTTTTCCTTCTTAATATCCTTGTTTTGTTTTGATTTGTAGTAAATTAAGTTGATTTCGTTTCTTCCCCAAGTTGAGCCTGTCTTTTGCCCGTTACCATAAGTGGGGAGTGATCCCTCCCAGTCCTTGTCTCGACCCACGAGCCTGCCTTTGGATTTTCTCCTCATCCCAACCTGGCCAGGGGCGGGGGTGGGGGGCGAGTGAGCGGCTTCATGGTGCTTCGTTAACGGCTGGGCTGAAACCAAAACCACGACGAGAGAGTACCTCACACTACTGCATCCAGAATTCTAGCTTCAACCAAAAAAATCAGAACAAGCTAGTGCTCTGAACCGCAGTCCTAATATGTACATAGTCACAAATGAGATTTTATGCTACACCACATTGTGTATTACAGTTCACACAGAACACAGATCTAGAAGGACAAAAAAAAAATAAAAAAAAAACCAAACCCACATGAGTTCAGACTTTAAGGCAGCCTCTTTCCTCAATTCTTCAAGTTTTCAGAAGTTCCTCTGAATTCTGAAGGCTGAAAAGATCTTTCCAGTATTAGAAGCTAGGATTTACCTACTGTAAAAGTATTTCCTTACCTTGATTCAGGATTAGCTAGAATTGAGATTTTGAACTTTAAGAATTTTGTTTAATAACACATTATTGAATATGTAGTTTACAAGGCAGATAAAATAGCTCCCATATGCTAAAAGGTATTCAGCACATTTAAAAGAACTAATTACTATTGCTTATTCCCAGATGCATGAAAATTCAGACAGTTTATAGGCACATACAAAACTAATTCAAAAAAGAAATCTGTTCATCTCTTCTTTTGAGCCTGTTCCTTTTAATTTTATATCACTGTCATTTTGTTTTCTCTCCCAGTTTATTGGATGAAGTTCAGAGCCTGCAAAATTCAGAGTGGCTAAGTTTTTTTGTCAGCGGTTAAAAAAAGCACTTAATGTTTCAGTGGTTAGACAGTAACCAGTTAATTAAATATTATATGCCAAAATAACTGAAGTCTCTCTAAATAGTTACGTAAAAGCTTTATTGAAAATTGATCTAAAATATTTATTTTCAGATTATTAAAAGGCAGGAATTAAAAGACGTAATTTGAAGCTATTACCATAGCAATCATGACTACTTGTACTACATTATTATGGAATAATTCTAATTGTAAAAAGTGAAGAAGTTTCTTCTGTTAAAACCAAAGCATCTTCTGTATAAAATATCATTGCATAAAAATACATGAAAACAAAAAATCCATTCATTTTATAGCTGTTTGGGCACTGAAAACAGATTTTTATTTTGGTAGTATTTGACTAGCACTGGCAATCTATTTGCTATTTATTCATTCTTTGGAAGGAAATACCTAGGTAGACTAGGTAAAGAACTATTTTAGCAAAGTGACAGCTTCAATGTTACTGACATTATAACAGCTTAAGTGTGGGACATGAAAGTATGTCCATTTGTATATCTTCGGGCATAAAGGGCCATAGTTTAATCTTCCCTTTACAATTGTCTGCAGACTACTGAGACAATACAGCCAAGAATAAAGTTGCAGAGGCTTATAATATATCTGAAAACTGCTTGGAAGAAGAGGAGAAAAACTATTAAAAGGTGACTAGAAGAATGAATACTATTGTGGTCTTCGCTGACCAACTGCTAGTCTTGTACCCCTTGAAGAGGAGTTAGCACACAAGGAACATTACAGAATTTTTTCCTTATTGAGATGCTCTTGCTCCATGGATCTTCTAAGCCTTTTAGCTGTCCAGAAAATAAGCTTGCCTGGCTGTAGTTCTACCATGAACAAGCCTTGGCAATTAAGTCTTGAGCACTGAGTGGTTAACGACTGTTGACTACACTTAACCTCAAGGACAGTAAGCATGCTGAATGAGTGAATTGTGAAAATGTTGGAGGCAAAACACATTCTGTACCTCTGGAAGANTAGTATATTGATGATTTTTATTATGCTTGCATTACTTTCCATTTCAACACCTGAAAAAGCTTCTAATAACCATTTATTTATTTAATTCCACTGTTTGCCATGGTCTCTGCCCTGCAGACTCCTTTCCCTTTCACTTCAAATGGAACTCCTTTGTAAGTGGCAACACACTGGTCACTGGTATGAAGATCAGGTTGGATTTGCTCCCAAATCTTCTTCTTCGGATTAAGTTCCTTCTCAGGATCTCCTGTTTGAAAACAAAGAATAACCTAATAGCACACAACACAGAAGGCAGAGCAAGAGCCCTATGTATGTACCCATCTGTGACAGCCCACATAACATCACTGCACACACTTTTAAGGGAAAAAAAGATTACTTGTGATTCTCAAAAATGAAAATTTTAAATGGAATTAGGGATTGTCTAGGAAACGTCTCCAGAGCCTCTCTCAGAATGCTGACCTTTCAGGGGAAAAAAATTTGTAAGTTATAGACCACAAATACCGTCCAAAGAAAGAAATCAAACCATTGCTAGCTGTTGGTTTACAAAATTTAGTAGTTACCAAAAGGATTCCTAAGAATTAAGCAGATGGTGAGTAGTGTATTTCTGTGGTCCACAAGACACAGGTTTAGGAATTAAGATGCTGACAAACTTAATGAATTTTTATCAGCAATTAATATTAAGTGAATTCGGCAGGTGCCCTTACAGTTCAGAAACACTGAACTTGGACAAGAATAGTCCAAAATTAAGATACTGACTGACATGTAATTTTAGCCCCAGGTTTCAACACTGTTCCACTACTTTTTGTACTATTTGATGACAAGCTCTGGTGCCTAAAATAACAGAAACATTAGAGGTCAGCTTGAATTTCAGCAATTATGGCCTTGGTCTCTATAAGTCTCAGTTCCCTCCCTGTTTCTATGTGTACACCATGATAATCTGCTTATGCCCTAGAGGTACTGACAGTCTTAACTACATTAGCAAATCTGACTATTTAAGGATCTCTAATGACCACAAAACAGGTTTCTTCTACTCATGTTTTGAAATACTGGTAACAAGTTATAGAATAGTGAAGTATTTCAGAGCCATATTTTTCCTATTTTTAAATAGGCATGAAATGCAAAGTACAGGGAAAAAAACCAGCTAAGCTAAGTAAGGTCTCTGGCTGTAAAGATACTATATAAACTGCTACCTGCTGACATAATCTAGATAAAGCAAGACAACCGATTCACTGTACAATTATTTTTTGGTTCAAAGGTCAAGTAAATTTAATCTCAATTCTAATACAATGCAGATTCTCTTAAAGAAAAAAGATACTTCATTAAAAATGTTATTTAATCATAATACTGTTGGGTGCTCTTGACCTCTTGCGTGTAACACGGGCAGGAGAAAAAAAAAACCTACAAGACTTGTTTTAAATATAATTAGAGCACATTTAAATGCTGAAAGGGATCCCATGCTATTTCACTGTTGAAACACTGTGTATTTTTTTCCTTGCTTGGAGTGCCATATTGGCACCATTCTGCCCAAACAATTAAAATCTTAAGTTCCAGAACAAGCAAGAATCAAAAACCAAATCCTAGTAAACACACCCTCTCTGAGATCCCTTCAGAGGAGGCACGAGTTCCTAAAGGAAATTGAGGAGTTCTCCAAGTGAGCAGAATGTCAAGTACTCTCATCTTCCACTACTCAGTGTCCCAAAAGGTTCAGGAAGAAAAACTATAAGGCTACAGGGATTTTAGCATAAGTGTTTCTAGTAGCTGGTTGAAATTCATTACTGCTTGGTGTATTCCTGACTGGCTGACCAACAGGCAGTTAAATGAACTACTCTCATTCCAGCCTACCTTACTGTTTTTCTCCTTTAAATGTTTTCAGTGGTTCAATCTACTCACATTCTGGATGCTTGCAAAAGTAAGTTACTTCTGCTGGGTCTAACTTCTGTAGCTTCTATATCTGTAACTGTGTAAGAGAAGCAGACCAAGCCAGATTTCTCTGTTAAGTAGGCTAGCCTTGCCAGAGCAAGTTCAATAATGCAGTCGAGTTATTTCACCACTACAGGGCACTTTATTTAAAAGAAAAATCAGTAATGCCATTAATAAATTAAACATTTAGACCTAATTGCGCCTTTTGACAAAAATAAAAATCCTGCTCAATGTTCAAGTTCATGAGCAAAGACAGACTTGAATTTAGACCAAAGTGAATGCATAAAAACTAATAAAATTATTAAACAGAATCTTAAATGAACCATTGTGCATTTCCTTCCCCTCCTCAAATATAAAAAGCAAATGAATTTTTTTTGAGTAAGAAACTGACTTTTACTACAAAAAACACGCTTTGGATGTTAATAACTTTCTTTGGAATCCTGCATCAAGCTCCCTTGGGATCTGTGGTGAGCTCAGATTAGATTAGCATAGGCACCGATTTTAAATACTAACAGAGCTTTAGGCTGTGCATTTTCCTATGACTTCTCCTCATTGCATTCCTTTTTCCCAGAAAATATTCTTTGGAAGCGTTTCTATAAATAAAATGAGTTTAAACTTGTAATGGTTTAATGAGCTTCCCACTCTCCTTACATAAAAAGAGCCAAAGAAGAAGAGGTGCCAAATTTTGTTAAACATGTCATTCAGTCTAGTAGTTTAAATATTACAAAAGAAATTCTCATAATAAGCAAGAAACTTCTCCACTTTGTAACAGCTCAGTAACTACTGAAAGAATATATATCAGCACAAGAAAGGGCAAAGATGCAGTGGTGTGTGACCTTATGAAAAGTTAGTAACACTTAGCCCACTGTGGATTATAACTATGCAACTGAAGGAAAGCATCCATACACGGAAGCTTTGATTCAAGAAACCTGCTAAATACAGACTAACCACTGCCCTC
>VYZV01041335.1:0-13174 GCA_013401275.1 Pandion haliaetus | reverse complement strand
GCCATCTTGGGGAGGGCGTGTGGCGGAAGCGCTGTGCGCCGCCATCTTGGGGAGGGCGTGTGGCGGAAGCGCCGTGCGCGGCCATCTTGGGGAGGTCAATGTATGTCGTCTCTCCCCGCCATGCTGGGAAGGGCGGGGGAGCCTCTTCCCTCCCCAAACCGGGGCCATACTGGGGGCCACGGTCACCCCCCCGGGGGTGGCCGGGGGTGACACCAGCCCCTGCGCAGGGACGGTTCAAAGGAGAAGTCACGAGCATGATCCGCCCCTTCTGCCCCAGAAGAAGAGAGAAGCCACCACAGCTACCCCAAAATCTAGTGTTTTATTGTATAAAATCATACATACAAACTGCAACGGCGTACGGTGATTTATCCTTTCAGCTTTGCATTGAATTACGTGGCATGAACAAGGAAAACAACCCATTTTGGATGATGAGAAAACCTGGATTTGTTCATTTTATCACCTTCCACGCGGATCCGGAGACTGAAAACCGGTGCCCGAATTGCCAAAAACACAAGTCACGGATTATCAGGTTTTCCTTTTCCCTTCCGCCAGGAGGAATTGAAACACCCTAATCCTCCCCGATTCATCTGAGAGCGGCTGCGGGCAGCAGCGAGGCAGCCGAAAGAGCTCGTGTACGAGCCGGCGCTGTGGGACAGAGAGTGGCAGAGAGTTTTTGGCTGAAAAGCATTAAAATCCCGATGCGGAAAACACTCGTCGGCGCCCAAAAAAGCAAAGAGCACCGAGGAGTCCTACCGGGCAGGGCACAAAAAGGCGATGGTGGAGGTGCCACGAGGTTTCTCGGGACTTCCCTTACTTGCGGGATCAAGCCCTGGGATAAATCACCGTTTCACACGACGGAACGCTACAGGCAGGTGTGGAAGTGCTGGTGGCGAGACGTTATTTCTAGAGCAAGTGATTAAATCCAAATACGAGGTCTAAATATTGCCAGCCTGTTAAAAAACCAAACAAACAAAACAACTCCACACCATTTACAGTCACATTTATAAACACGTTAAACATTAATACTGTTGTGTAAAGAGGCTGCATATAAAAAAATATATAAAAAAAACCAAAATAGGCTTGTTAGGACAAGAATACAAAACTAGAATACCTACAGATAATGCAATTTTTTAAGATCTCCATCTCAAAACAAAGGATATTGCTCGAATATCCGCCTGCCTCCGCGGTCAAACACACGGTGCGAGAGGCTGCTGCAAAGGAGAGGGCGCGAGGGGTGGCTGCCGGTGGAAACAGCAGAATCCCGAAGGCTTTGTACCTCCACCCAGGGGAAAAAACCAGAGAAAGTTCAAAGCTGCGCTGAAGAAAGAAGTCTGTCTTCAATTTATATTCCTGCCGAGACGCTGCTGGTGCTTCTGGGCTACGTATTGGAAAAGTAGGAAGGGATATACAGGAATTACTTTGAACAAATCGCTACTTTCTTGACTGAAGCTGAGCTGCAGGAACACTTTAAAGTCAGAAAGGGCATTTTTAAAAATCTAAGCGTCATACAGATTTAGTACTGGGGCACGTACAAAGAATAGGGAACTACTCGCGTAAAAAAATAGTGCATAGAGACATTTTTGTTTCAGCAACGTTTTGTTCCACCGCCGCTACGACAAGAAAGGACCAAGCTCCGAAGCGGGTGCTTCCAGCTCCGCCAGCGGCACAGCTCTCGCTGTCACCCTCTCTCCTCGTTCCAGGCTACGCTGTGTAAACGCTCCAGGCCAGGGCGGCCAAAAACCGCAGCCCACGCCTTTGGTTTGTCCAGCCCGGCAGTCACGCGATTCCCTTCCTCCCGTGCCAAGTTCTCACCGAGGAACGGTAAGCTCTGCGTGATCTGCTGACCTGAAGAACTACTCAGCCCTCTGCTCTGCCAGAAATCCTAGGAATTGTCCCCAATAACTGCTTCTTGGCGGGGAGGAGGGGGGGGAACGGGACGACGGGGACAGCTGCGGAGGGAGCTGGGCGGCGTGAATTAGGCACGGCGAAGGGTCAGGCCCCTTTGCCTGGCTGACAGAAGAAGCAAAGCGGAGTTGAAGCCAAACCCTAGCCTGAGCTTTCGCTGCTTGGGGCTGGATCTGTGCTCTGGTTCAAAGGATTAAACGCAGTTCTAGTTAACAAAGACTTAAACACAGTTCTAGTTAATAAAGACTTCGCCCTTTCCCCTCTTATTGCTAGCGAGTTCTGAAACTCTGGCAAGGTTTTTTAAACCTTCCTTGAAAAGGCCAAGTCTGACATTTGGTTTGGAAACTGCTCCGGAGAGAACAGCATGTCCATCTCTCATTTCTTGCAAGATTTTCAAAATTCCGCATCTTCCCCAGCTTGGCCGGGGAAGCCAAAAACCACCCAACGCTCCATTTCCAGGGAAATAAACTGGCCACTGCACCCCCGCCACACCGACTGCTGGTGCTTGGGACAGGAGTTCAGCATCTCCAGCCTGCCAGGCTGGGCCAAGCACTGTCAGAACCCAAAGGGGACTGAAAAGGAGCAGAGCAGGATGCTCTCTTTGGCGCAGACTTAATTAAACTGCCAAGTCCAATCCCTTAAGTACCGCAGGGCCTTGTAGTTTGTTATTAGGTGCATTATTTAGAGAACAAACTACGGCCTACCCCACGAGCGAAAAGCCAGAGCAGGAACAGAGAAAGCCACCCGACAGCCGTAGGGGTAACTGTGAATCCTGCCTGAGCTTGGAACTGGAATGCTGTAAGACTGATCCCCAGACTTAAGCCTGGCCAAAACAAAATCCCAGTTTTAAATCCCTTTTACGTGCTTGGGAGCATTCCCCCACGCAGCTTGCATTGTGGTGTTACAGAGTATGCGTTGGTGGTTTTGTTTTGTTTTGGTTTTTTTTTTTTTTTAAATTAGTGTGCTTATCAAGAAGGAGTTTTGATAGACCCCTCCTCTACTAGAGAAACAAAATTTAAAAAAAAAAAAGAAAAAAAGCAGGTCTGCATGACATGCATCAGCTCCAAAGAACAGAAGCTTTCTGGAAGAAGTGCTACATTTCATGGAATACTGCCGACTACATAGTACCAATGTACAGCGGAGGTCTTCAGTGTTAATACCGAAAGGCTGCATTTTTGATGCCGTCTTTAAAAAAAAGTGACAGAAGGAAATCTCTAGCGGATAGGAGGCTGAGGAGCAGGTCTAGAGGCAAGTATTAAAAGGTTTAAAAATCTGTACAGGAGCTTTTTTTTTTTTTTTTTTTAAAAAAAAAAATCTTTAAAATGTGCAAATGGGCCACAATTCCGGAAGAGGCATTACATGCTTTACGTGACATGGGATGGATCCCGTCAGCGTGGAGGTGTTAGCAGGCCTGGGGGAGTGGAACGACTTGCACGCCAGAGTCTAGCAGTTGGAGGAGTGCATGCTCCCCAGCTGGCCAGCTGCCAGCATCAGGATGTCTTTCTTCTCCTTATGGAAACGCAGCTCCTTCCCGGCCAGGCGGGCTTCGTCCAGCTCTCTCTCCGTCGAAGCCAGCTCTCTGGAAAGGGCCCCTGGGCTATTCTGCTCCCTGTTCACCCAGTCCATGGCCATCTGGTTCCTTATGTCATCGTCCAGAGCGCGGTGGGAGTAGTGAGCCAGGACCTCCTGGTGGTAACGGACAGATGGAGGGGAGCTTAGGAAAGACAAGTCACTACACGGGACGCGTCGCTTAGTAGCATCTGGCTTCCTTGCCAGCTAAGGGAGCTTAAGGAGAAGGTGGTTGTGACCCTAACGCACCTAGAGTACAACTGCTCGAGACACCCGGAGGCCGGACTCACCTGCCGCGAGCACTGCCTCTCGCGCATGGCTTTAAGGCTGCCGTTCCAATGCAACAGCTGGAAGACGGTCATCAGCTCCTGCAACGGCAAGAGGCAGTCAGGCTGCGAGCAAACGTGGGGACGAGGATTCAGCATTACCAGTAGTCAAGCTAGTTTCTAGCGATGGGAACGAGAAGCCGAGAAGGACTTTGCAATATCACGCCCCGTCCTTTGCAATTGCAAGGATCATGGAGTGTGTTTGCAACCTCGGAGTCCATAAACAAAAGACTTCCGGCATTAATGAGTTAAGATGTCTCAAAAAGACAAGAAAACCAGAGAAGCGGGAGAGGCGGAAGGCATCACCAACATCCTAGGAGCCAGGATGCAAGGGCAAAGCCCGGCTCACCCCACTAGACAACAATCCCCCGACCAGATGAGTGGATTACAGAGGAGACAAAGACACTGACGCTTCACTCTGCCCCAGGGATTTCGGGATTCTGCAAGCAAGACTCTGCGATCTCCCAGCCTCCAAGCTAAACCACCAGCCGGAGCGGGTGACAATCCAACGTTTTCCAAGCAAACATTTCTCTCTCAAGGCCACACAAATTTTCTTTCATAAACTTGCAGCGACTAGTTAGGCTTCCTAAGCACAAACACAGCCTAAGGAATATACATAACAGAGTCACCCTGTGTAAACAGGCCCATTAATATAAACACTTCTGTCTTCCGCCTACTGAGTATTTCCATTCAAGGGAAACGAGCCAGGCAAGAGGTCAGCTTTGGGAAAAGTTTGCCTGCAGCAAAGAACCCCCAAATACAGCAACGCTACAGACTTAAGGCGCCTACTTTGAGATGCCTCCAAAACCTGCTTCACCGCCTGGAGCAGAGTTACAGTCTAATGTCTCCTCTTCTAAAAATCCAGTTCCAGTTGGTGCGCTTACAGTCAACTCGTCTGCACAAGAATCATTTCGAGTTCCTTTTGAAGCCCAGGTCTAGATTAAAAGGATTCACGAATCTCAAAGCACTGTCATAAGGACGTCTCTGTACGTGCGGGGATAGATGTCCTGCCTGACAACAAGGAGTGCGCTCAAAGGCTATCAAGTCACACGCGGAATCCAGAGTGCTCTAAACAGTCTTCGTTACCTGGCTGCTCTGCTCCGCTCGTAGGAGCGGTTTCCTCAGAAAGGCTGGAATAAAGCCCAGAAGAATCTCAGTTCTCAGTCATCTGTTCTGCACAGACTCCTTCTGCTCCATTAACCAGAACTGATAAGTGTTATAGCAGTTTCCCTCAGCAGTTTGTACTTTTCATTTCACAGATGTTTTGTCGTAACGAGAGACAGACTGAGCTTATTTCAGTAGGATACGAAGACTGCTCAGATAATGCTGTGGTTTGAGGGCATGTAACGACAGTAATCAAGACTCCTAATTCCACAATCAAAATGTCTTTGGGTGAAAGATCTTCACCAGCTTTCCTCAGGGAAGCCAGATCTCTCCCATTTTACAGGGAGAGGAGAAACACCACAAATGAAATGGCTCGCTTAATGCCATGAGTTAGGGTACCTGGAGGTATCGCCTGGACCTCCAGCACCGGTTATCTAAATACTATGGCACTGAAAACACCAGAACAGAAGAATGCACGACCCTTTCACAGTACTGAGCCATGCAAACATCAAAGAGCGTTTACAGAGAGAAGCCCAATTCAAAGTATTTTGTGGCTATACCAGCACCTGAAAGTGCCACAAATCCTGAGTTGTGTTCTACGAGGAAAGCCCCGCTTTTATTTTGAACATAAAGCACTATGAATGTAGCTGAAAGATCAAACCAACCACCCCTTGAACTGTGTAATTAAATTAGGAACAGTACCTGGAACTCCAGCATCGATTTTCCCTTGTTGGATTCCAGCATGAAGCGGAAAGCACCGATCCCGGTGTTGGGATTATCAGCTTCCTCTCGATTGCCCTGCAAGAGACGTTTCATACAAGAGCTGCAATTCCCGACCGAGCACGGCTCACCTGGTACCTGCCACTTCTGCTACATCAGCTCCACTCTGGCAACTCCAGGTCAGATTAAGGAGGACGGCCTTACGCACCTCAGCTTTGTGCCTGCAGACACCTTACCGGTCTAATTCAGCCTCGAATACTTGCATCGTTCACTACAGCTCTCTCGGAGCAACAGAGCCCGCCCTGCTTTTGACAATGCCACTTGAAACGGGATTTTTTTCTGCAGCTCATTGTGGCGATTTCAAAGTTCTTACAATACTCTGGGTACCGTCAAGTGCCATGTGACTGCACAGCATGAACTCCCTCTAGGATAAGGTATAATTAGGGCAGTAAAAGAAGAATGCAAAGCTGCCACCACTAGAAACTAAAGTTTCTGGAAAATACTTGGTTTAAAGAAAACTAGCCAATGTGACGAGCCGGTCACAGAAGGGCCACATGAATCAACATCTCGGTCTTATTATCCTGCCCTGCCTGATCTGAGGGCAGCACAATCAAACTCGAGAAGAGTGTGAGACTGTGTGGGAGGGGAAGCAGAAGAACAAGAATTAGAGCTACAGTGAAAGTTTTAATACTCAGAAGTCACTGAAAAAAAACCTGCCATAAAGAATTCCAGATGTAAAAGAAAACTTCTCTTCCCATGATTTGAGGTTTTTCCCCAGTCAATCCGTCCCCATCAACTGCAGCCGTCTGGGCATTGAAAAGCCTTACGTTGAAAGATGCCAGGGCCTCCGACACGCTCTTCTCAATGAACTCATCTGTGATCCTCCGGGAGGGATGCTCATTAAAGACCGAGTTCATTAGCGCAATCTTCGCAGCGCTCCTTCGGGCTTCAGCCTTGGTTGGACAGAACTGAGGAGAGACAAACACCGTCAGGACAGAAAGACAGCGAGATGTCTGAGATCCCTTCGGCCCCACGCTCCGAAGTTCTGCCCCTGACACACGAAACGGGAATTAGGTGGCAGTGTTGTGTAGTTTTGGAAAGTCGTGCTCTCAGACATCCTGAAATCATTAGGAGCTAGTTTTAAACCACAGCTATCCCAACCACGCTAAACACAAAAATTAGGCAGGCAGCTGAACTCAGCACATAGTATCTGCATCAGGAAACGCCACCAGTCAGATCATGGACAAAATTAATTCGCTTAAAACCAAAGCGTAACCAAATTACTCTTAAGCACAAGGACCGCTCTTCAGGATGGGTAGGCCGTGTAGCTGCTAGAACTGTTTCTTTTGGATACGTTCTTCAAACCAAGACTAGAGAGTAACTGCCTAAAGCCACTGCAGCAAAGGAATCCAAAACGCAGTCAGGACCCGTTGTGATTTTTGGATCTTAATCTTTTGGGTGAGGTATTTGGGTTGGACATTTTCCTTTTAAACAGAACAAGGGGAGGAACTATTGATCCAATGTTATGACTTGATTTCTAGAGTCTTTTGGCACCTTGAGAAGACGTTCTGGGTCAAGTCCAGAGCCCTTGCAAGGAAATAGTACTCTACCAGTTTGTCCGAGCTGCATGCTGTAAATACATCCCAGTGCTTAATCCTGGGAAGGAGAACGACGTATCAAAACCAGGCAATCTAACAGTTTTCTCTGATACCACATACCTTACCTCAGCTCTGCTAAGGTCCAAGTCAGTCATGCGCAGGGAATATAGTACATACTGCAAAGTAAAATTTACAGCCCAACCTTCCTGGATTGAAGTCGGGTGGGGTTTTATAGGCAATTAGGAACACTTACTAGCCAGCTTGAAATTAAAGAGGGTTGCAGTCAGACCCATGTCATTCTCACGCTTCAAATCAGCAGGAAAACATTAACGCTGTGCCCAGCGCAGGAAGGTATTTGAGCACTAATTCTGGTGGGGAAAGATTCTCAGGGCACCCAAGTTAGACTGCTTTGGAGAGCAAGCTACGCAGCAGGGACAGCCTCCGACCGTACCTGGAAACTGCCAAAGCAGCTCCCTCCCGGCAAGGTGACATAGCAGACGTAAGGGGGGCTGTTGGAAGGGACCATCTCGTACACCACGAGGGCTCCGTTTTTCAGATCGGCTCCACGCGACTGCTTCATCTGCCAGAACTCCTGAAGGGCCTCCACGACATTCACTGAGGAGACAGAAATAGAATCGAGTTCAGACACAGAAAACAAGAGCCTGGGAAGCTGGTTTCCTCAGGTATCACCCGCCAGGAACGGCCGCATCCAGAAACAGCAGAGCATAAATGTTCAGTGTATTCCCACCTACGCAAGCAGGGCCCTGCCCAGGGAGCTCAGTTACACCTTGTATTAAAAACCATCAGCTTCAAGGGAAGCTGTAGGTGCACGATGTCAACACAAACATGCCTCTCCCAGCAAGAGGAACGTAAGGAGAATGACCGAGCTAAAAAAAGAAAACTTCCTACAGAAAAGCTCTTCTCGTTCCAACAAACTTAGGGAAAAGCTTTCAGAAGAAGACTTGAAAAAGGCTGCAGAGCAGCAGGGCAGCGAGGTGTTTTTTCCTCCGTAAGAGGGCTCTCAACAGACTCAGCAGGTTTGCTCACCTGCCTCAGCTGATCCTCAATACTGGCATTCTTACATTTAAGATAAAAATAAAGCAGCTGACCTGCGTGTGCACTGTCAGACCTGCAGAAACCACCTGCCTTTACGCTGAACATCACGTACCTAGCTCAAAACAACATGATGGAGACACAAGAAGTGGCCTGAGGCGTAAAGCTACCCAGCTGAGGCCTTCTGGCAGAACTCCCCGTAATTTAGGTGGGAACACGACACAGCGAGTGTGTAACAGCACAGAGGAGAATGGAAACATCTCATTGGAGAATCTCGTTTGTGCCATTTGCCATGGGAGGACGTATAACCAAACGGTGAATCACAGGCTAAGACCAGGATTAGCATTGTTACAGTAAGTGGTTTTTCCATCCCAGTTAGGAAACCAGAGCCTAAAACATTAGCCCTTATTGACTTCGGTAATTACAGTCTTTTCAGGAGAAGTCGTTTTTAAGCAGGCACCTCTTCTGGAACACCAGATTTGTTAGACGGGGTTTGAGCACTTACCCAGCTTTAACGACCCAGCAGCTAGTCCATGCCATGCACAGGCAACCAATGCACACAGCCCTCGCGGCAATCGGCCTGCAGCCTAAATCCATGACATTAAATTCTTATTTTAATATGCGTGCAAGAACTAGAGGTGTTTGCTGTAACAATGAGCCAGCTGTCCTGTCACTCTCCTCATTTTTGAATCCCCAGCGCCACGAGGACTTCCTTTGCCTACCCACCCTTTATTTTGTCAAGGTTTGGGCAAGAAAAATGACCCTCATAGCGTCTAATGCTTTAAGTCCCATCAAATTTGCTCTAAGCTTCTTTCTGTACCGAAGAGTTTGACAGGCAGCGGTAGGAAAAGCCTGCCCTCAGCTCTTCCTCAGCACTGCTGCTCTCAGCCTTTTTAATCTCAGCAGTCGCTTTGAAGCAAGGCGATCTGCAAAACAGATTACAACAACTCCTCGCTAATGCAAGAGCTGTCAAAGGACTCCACTCCAGAGTTCTCCTTTTAAGCACAACAAGAAAAATACTCCAAAATCCCCACACAAGCTCTCCTGTGAGGAGCTGTGCACAATGCAGCAGGCACCGAGGCAGAGCACCGAGCGAGACGGGGCTGCTGTTCCCAAAGTCTCCCGGGGTAAGATGTAAAAGGGAGGTTAATTTGAGGCCACGCGCGAAATGTGAGATGCCAAGCCCATCACAAGCCACCCTGGCTTAGCTTTTCGGTTGCCCACACAGTGCTGTAACTTTTTAGGTCTTCAGCCAGGCGGCTTTCAGGAAGACAGCAAGCTTGAGCCTTTTGCTTTGTTTTATTGCGTTCTGTAAGATGAAGCCAGGCGAGGAGTCGCTAGCACAGTAGTTCCTCACCAAGCATTTCCCTTCTCTTTCAACCACAGGCTTTTCAGGGCATTTGTTCATAAAGCAGTCACTTTGGATTATTTTCAAGTTTAATTTGGGGTTTGGTGTTTGGGGTTTTTTTGATGAAACATGCAAGACGGGCAATTTTCCACTGAAGACTAACAAAAAGCCATACAAAGAATATGCAGTTCACTGCCAGTTCTCCAGTGCACCAATACCCGGACAGAATTCCCATCCATCCGGGCAGATTCCCTTCCCAGGGACAGTGTAAGTCATGCACATAATCCCCAACGGATTTGGGGAGACAAAGCCCAATTCAATAACGGCTTCGGGGAGTGTTTGGCACAGGGCGACTGAGACTTCACAGCAGCGACCACACAAGAAACTGCAGAGAAAGTCGAGCTACATCAGGCAACGCAAATTCCCACGACACATGGAATTACTCCGAAAATTCAGAGAAATTATAGTTTGGTTTAATTTAATGAAGTCTGAGAAGTTGGTGTTAAGAGCAGGTTAATGAGGAAATGCCACGCAACACGTGCATGGGCACGGAATTGTGTTTTCAGCCCAAGACAAGGGTTCCTCTATGCCAGACACTGGCTGGGTACTTCGTTAGCGACCAGAGCAATAGGTCAGGCAGCTGAGAAGCATCCAAAAGAGATTTTCTTCACAGACTGGATTCAACACTTCCAGCTGCCGCAGGCAGGATGGTTTTAGGAGACAAGAGACTAAAATACCTAATTGAAACTCTATAAATGCTTCAGAACAATATGCTTTTATAAGGCTGGAGAGCAAACGGTGCCGCTACGGAGGCCTGCCCATCTGCCCTCTCCTTCCCAGCGCAGCACCAGCTCCAACGCTGCACATGTCGTATTTAGCAGACAAACACTGGCTGAGCGCTGCAGCATGCTGAATCCTAAGCAAAATCTTAGTCTGTATTTGCTCCGGATCGATGATTTTCAGCCTTGCTCATTCACCCCCCTCCTCCCGTTAAATCACAAAATAGCAATGTGGGGGAAAGAAGAAGGAGACGTGAAATTTGCTTTCATTTACAGAAAGCATCCTAAATCTCGTTATGTCTCATGGTTGCAAGAGGACGGTCCTTGAGAAGGCAGGGACACCTGCACCCTGAAGGATTTTAATCCCGTACGGAGCACAAAACACAACACAGTGCTCGGGCTGGGGAGACAGAAAAATGGCTGGATGGTTTGAACGCAGGTGAAGATGCTGAAGAGGTGATGTTATCTTTGCACGTTACATGAGGTCATGTCTAATGGGAAACCCAACGTGTAAAGAAAGGTGTTGTAAATGCCTGCAAGTAGAACAAGTCTTGCTACCAGCTCAAAACACTGGAACTCTTATTATTGAAATCAGTTGATACCTTTTGGTCTGTCTGTTTGAATTTCTGAGAGCAGGAACTGGAAATGCTGATCTTCTAGAAAAACTCTGTCACCCACCTGTGGGGGAGGAGACCCGTAGATTTACAGAGCACGGCTTAACCTACATGAGGCGGCTCCTGTCAGAGGCTTACCCTTTAGCTTTGCCACTCCAAGAAAAGATGAAGAGAAGCTGGGAGACACAAAACAGAGCCTGCTCTGACCATCACTCGTATCTGTTTATTGCTTTGGAGCATAACCCCGTATCCCAGCGTTGTGTATACGATAGCACATCTGACTTGCATATTAAATACAGAAGAGTAAGTGATTCCACATGGCGCCGAGTTGCTCCAGAGCCAGACGAGCAGCGGTCCCCCCGCACGCCGGTGGTGCCGACTGCCAAGCACTCACCATTTGGAAGCCTACAACCGCCTCTGTTGGACCTGCTGCCGTAGCCGGAAGAAGCCGGGAACTCAAAATACTTGCAAAGTGTCTCCTTTCGGGTGGGGTGGAAGATTCTTTCCATCACAGGGCCAGTAAAATATGTGCTTTAACCTTTTTTCTTGCTTCCGTACTTTTTTTTTTGTTTTCTTTTTTTAAATAAAAAGGAGTGTACAAGAAACCCAGATCTGAGCCTCCTCCGGGGGCTCTCGCACGACCGGGCGCCTCTGATGCAATACTTGGAGCCCCGCGGTGCCGGAGCGTGGTGGAGTACTTAACACCCCCGCAACAGCCTCTTCCAGCACCAGCAGCCTGCAGAGTTGATTTCTCCTCCCAGGCATGGGGTTTTTCATCGATAAGGTGCAGCTGTGCACAGCACAGAACTGAGGAGGATCCCAGGAAAACCGCGGCCACTGGGAATGGGCAAGCATTGCCCAGCAGAGCCCTCTTTGCTGCTGCCTTTGTTGAAAGAAATGAGCTTTTTTTTGTCCTGACATCAAGTTGAAGTAAAGGAATTACGTAGAGAGGACTAAATCGCTACCGCACAAGAAGCGTCCTCCTTCTTAAAAACATAAAAAACATTAAAAAAATAAGCAGCCTCCACTTTCTCTTAACTTTATCACACATTTACCTTTACACACACAGCACAAGCGGGAAACCTCCTCAGCTTTAAACCACGAGCTAAGGAACTGAATGCTCAGCTCAAGTTCCTACGCCTACCTTCGTGGCCATCTATATACTTGCCTACCCCTACCTTGTCTTCTTTCCCTGATTTACAAAACCAAAAAACCACGTCAAATTAGGTATCTGGAAACAGTTGATAAATGCAAACGTTTGGTTTTATGGTAAGAGGCCACAGAGCTTTCTGAGAAAAGGAGATCTCTGAATGTTTCTCAAGCTTGACCCCTGAAACCACGAGACTCCTTAGGGAAAAGGCAGACCCAGAGAAGCCACAGACTCGGCAGTTTTACTTTACTCACGTTCATGTTTTTGGCACGAGCAGCCCTAAATAGATCGGGCTGGAGCAGGGATCCTCCTTTCCTCCCCACGCTTACCTTTAACATCACCCAAACCATACGAGCTCACTCTGCGGGAGATCCCAAGCACGAGGGTTGAGACATCAGCAGATGACAGAAAAGTCTCCACAAATGGCACAAAACACTTATTACTGATGTTTAACCTCATGACAACAGTCAAGGGTGTCTCCTCGGTCACCCTTATAGCCCATCGCATGGGCAAACCACCAGCTGAACGCTGCCGGGGTAGGGAACATACATCAACGGGAGAGGCTCCCGACTCTCTTCTTTTCTCTTAAATCACAGATCTGCAGGGAAAAGGGTGCTCAAAGCTCAGTGGTGGGAAGCAAAGGCAAGCAGGACCCTCATCCAACAAGGCTGCCACGCAAATTCCAGAGAAAGAAGAGGGTCTCGGAGAGGTCCACACCTTAAAGCTTATGCTGAAGAAGATAGAAGGGGGTAGCGTAGCACGGACCAGGGAAAATGGGTTACAACAGGAATCCCAGACACGGGAGAATTAATGGGGAAGGAGGACTGGGGACAGGAGAGTCCCGGACACAAGGCTGGAAGGAAAAGGGGGAACTGACAGGGAAACACCCTGAGAAGATGCCAGACCCTACAGCAATGGGATGGGACACGGGGTGCCTGGGCTCCAGAGCGGGGCGGGGCGGGGAAGGAAAAGGGGTAAAGAGGAGCCCCAGCCCTGGGGCACGGACTG
>VYZV01041321.1:13713-42174 GCA_013401275.1 Pandion haliaetus | reverse complement strand
GCCCGCTCCTCCCGCCTCCCGGAGCTGGGCTGGCGGCGGTCGGGCTCGGCCCGGCTGCCTGCCTCGACTCCAGACGCGGGGGACGCTGCACCCACGGGGGCCATTTTGTGGCGGCCAGACCCCGCGGAAAGGGCGGCCTGGGGCGGCGTGGCTGTGTGGTGTTTGGGCATTTTCACGCGTGTTTTTGAGGAACGATTCGCAAAGCGGGACAGGGCCGAGCCCCAGGAGATGCCGGCGGCGGTGCGGGCCGCGGCTTCCCGCCCGGCGGCTTCCCGCCCTGCCCTTCGCCCCTGAGGGCCCACACAGCGGAGGCCCCTGGCCGTCCTGCATGCCCGCCCTCGTTTGGTGCCTGCCTGCTGCCGGGCGTCTTCTGCCTGAGGTCGTCGTGTATGTTCGTTGTCTTAAAACAACCCCAAAGAGAAAGAGTTACTTCCTTGGCAGTTGCCTCGCTTAGGCGGTGCGAAGGCCTAGTTACAGGGGTGTGGTGCAATACCATGTTTTCCTTTGTCCTGTAACAAAGGTAGCTCATCCACCACGGCTTTGTGTGAGTGATACGTGCGTGAGGATTAGTATCAGCTTTTCCCTGTTCTTAGTACTAGCTTGTACATGTTCAACCAGTGGAAACGCGGTGCCTGTGTCTCAGTACTGTACGGCAGCCGGCTCCCCGCAGCAGAGCAGCTCCCGAAGGTGTCGGTGCCTCGCCAAGCACGCTCTTGAAGGTACCGTCCACGCTTCAGCACTTGGTTGATCTTGAGGGTCCCCAAGGGAATTCAATTTCGGGCAGCCACTCACTCAAATACTCCTTCAGCTTCCAGTGGGTTTTCGTCTCCTGTGAACTTACATGCACAGCTGTAAAACATGGGACGTTTTATATGCCTTGTCCGCCTTCTTAAAAACAGACACCTTATTTCTTCCCTTGTGGTAGGTAGTATGGTTGTAACTGCAGTGGTCGGTGATCATAGGACGCAGTCAAGGCTAGGGCTGCAGGCAGAGGTGTGTACCAAGCTCTGCTTTTCTCAGATGCTCTGATTGCTGTCTATGCAATTACAACCTGAGAGCAATTGTTACAGGTATATTTTGTGTGGGAGTGTGTTTCTGTTACAAATTTGTGTGCCAAAAAGCATGTATGTGTTTTCTCACTATAAAAGTTGATACAATAAAGATACTACCTTTACCTACAAACGTTTTTTGGGTCTAAGTTGCCTTTTCCATAGTTGGTTCTCCTTGCATTAGGAAGGTTTTCTAGGAGTCTATTATACCCTGACATTTGCTTGCATTTTTCTTTATCTTAAAAGATAAAATGGTGTTTTGATGGTACAAAAGGTTAAATTTCAAAGACGGTGTCTCTAAGTTACGTGATTTTTTCCTTTCTACATATGTTTTTCCAAACTCAAATAGGCAAACTGGAATTCGATCAGTTTGCAGCTGCAGGGTCATTTTCATCTACTCCATACCTGCCGCTTTTCCAAAGATGCAGTGAGTTGAGAAACTTCAGTGTTTCAGCTTGTAAATAAAAAGTTTAATGTAGCCATACAAAGATATTTCTTTCAAGATCTGAGAGTGGGGTACAGAAATAAGAGACAAGATGTACACCTACTAATTTAGGAGACAATGCTGTTACTAGTTTGTTTTTCCAATTATGACAGGGGTTATACAAAAAGCATATTTCCATTTTCTAATTTTATCGGCAATTATTCTGTAATAATGAAGCGACAAACAATGAATAGAGTTTAAATTTTCTTTTATATTGAGCTCTGTTTTAAACTCTGCCACAAATATGTATAATTTTTTTCTTGCCAGTGCAGTGGTTTTGAGGCTTTTGATTTCATTTTCTTAGGCTTGTGACTGATATAAGAATGCTGTCTTCCTTTTTAAGCACAATGCGTTCCAAGACAGCGTTGTCTCACATCTTAGCATCTCTGCTACCAGAGGTACTAACTAACACAAATAAATAAAAAACTCATACTGTGCCTCCTGGTTGCAGAAAAAAACAGTTTCTTATCTGTAATTAAGCAAATTATATATAAATACAGTCTATTTTATATTCCGTATTTCAGGGAGCAAACTACTGCAAACTGTAGTCTTTTGCAATTGTGGAGTATCCTGCCTATTAGGATCGCGCATGTTGCTGGAGCAGTATGGTGAGTTACTCTGCGAATGAACAGTAAGTTGCATTTCCTCTGGCAAAGGAGACAGGGAAAACTGATGTTAAGGAAATCACTCTGGCAACGTTCTCATGTTGAGAAGAAGTGCCACGTCATATTAATTAAAAGTGCCACATCCAAAACTGATCAAAGGATGATTCACTTTTACACAGTGGATGAAGGAACTAATTCACTTTTACACAGTGAATAATAAAACTATGGAAATCATTGCTACAAAAAATAAGGGAGACTGAGCACCTTGCTTCAGAATTGGATTTGATGTTTCTAGAGGCAACAAGAAAACATGGAGTTGTTTTGCAGATATGATTTTGAGCCAGTATTAGCTATCTCGTTTTATGCAAAAGATATAATTTCTGAGACATTAGAAAGAGATCTTGAGTGGCATAATTATCCTACATCTCCCTCTCGCAGAATAGTTACAATTTGCTATGCAACCTGCAGTTTTCTAGACTTTATCCATCTGTTACCTACTTAGATTGTGCAGACCCTGGATTTGCCCTACTCTTACAAAAACTTTCTTCTTAAAACTGGACAGCAAGGAAGAGTGAAACCCTGCCTGCGCAAGTCATGTGATGTCACTGAAAATCACTTTAGGCAAAACTTGTGCAAAGGACTGTGTAGAGCCAGCTCTTTTGTTTATTCTGGGTTCTCATTTAGCTAAAGTGGATTTGAAGTAAACCGACTTTAATGCACGGGAGCATTCAAACAGAGATTGCAACATCAAATGGGTTTGATTTAAAGCCAGGCAACCAGTGCACGTAGACAAACTTTCTCTGGGAACTTCAGGAATAGGCTGGGGCAGAAGATGGTTGGAGGAAGCTTTGGGCGTAAAGCGTGTTCAAGTACGTGCAAGTAAGACTCTTGGCTATGGTTCTGCTTGTGGCTTGGTAACGTCATTCCAGGAATTATGTCTGGATGTTACATACTGCTCAAGTAATTTAAAAGCTACAATAACTTTCCATATTGAGACTATATATCTCCCTACCTTTAGATTGTGCAGTCGATAGGAAAAATCAAACCTCTGTCTTCTATTTAATTTTGAAATGACACTGAGACCTTTTCCAAGAGACAGTAGGAAACTTGCAGAGTTTTGTTTCAGAAATAACAATGATACAACCTTGCTTATTGCAGATGGCTGTCATATCAGGTTTGACTCATGAAACTAATTTGTGGACTGCTGAAGTATTCTTTCCCTAGATACTGATGTGATCAGTGGCTGAGTGAGAAGCAGCTCACCTACACAACCACTTCCCAGCCAGACACAACTAAATGATGGGTTGAACACTGCCATCCACCGGCTGGCTGCACAGAAAACTTGTTGAACTTAAATTTCTTTAAGGTAATATGAAAAAGTACCTGGTGGTATTTTGTTTTCCTTTTTTTAACATGTTTAACTTCCCTGCCAGGACTTTCTAATCAGGCTGTATGATGATGGGTTTAATCTACAACAAGGTTACCTCAGAAATACTTTGTATACAAGTGGGTGATTTTGCTTAGAGGCTATTAAAAAAAAAAAAAGGAAAGAAAAAAGTTCTTAGCCTAACAAGTTTTGACTGTAAGGAGAATTAGTTTTCCAGAACATAAGCTGTCCAGCCAGAGGAAATTCACTAATTTATACAGAAAGTGCAGAACACAAAATCCTTAATATAATTCTGTTTTATAACATTTCATGGCTATGCTTAGAATGTGTATCAATGGCATTAATCTAGCATGAGCTTTTTGTTAGAGATTGAAGAAGTTTCTTAGTTGCTTCCTTTTTCTAAAGTCTGCTTTACAACCTACAAAGCCAGCTGGCACTGTGAATCACTCAGTACAGAAAGGCAGGTTTGTGATTAAGTCACAGGAGTGGGAGTGCGAGGTTCTATTTCGGGCTGGGCCACAGACATCCTGGGTTATCATAGGCAAATCTGCTAATTTTCACTATCGGTCATATGGACAACCCAACTGCTCGCTGGAGTGGCTTCTTCTCCCACCACCAATGAAGGAATGGAGCGAGAGCATGTTGCGCTCTAGCAGTCTCCAGCAAATGTCCTGGAAAGCAGTGGCAACTGAACACCTCAGAGCAGTGCTAAATTTAGAGCTTTTCTAACTCATATGTGGGGATGGCACGGGCAGAAAAGTGGGTTCTTTGACAGCTTTGTTCATTCTGCCTCCCTGATCTCAGAAGTTTCCCATGAGACTTTATACATATTCTTGTTAGGTACTGACATGCCTGAGGAAGACAGTGTCAGAGTAGGATGGAATTTAATTTAGGAAATGACAGCAAGATGCAACACCACCTTCACTAATAAAACCAGTATGTGACAGATTTCAGTGTTGTGCCTCATTCTGGTGTTAGCCACAACTGTATTATCCTGAAGCAACTCATTGATAGTGACCAAACTATTTGCAGAGTTAAAAAAAAAAAACAAAAAGCCTAAGAAAACCAGTCCAGCACTTGGATGATTTCACTGCAAGGGTGTCTGAGGCAAATTTCAAAGATGGCATGATTGATTAAAAGGTGTATAGTAATGCAGGATGATGTCAATGTAGGAATGATTAAAGAATCAACTAGTAGCTACTTTAAAGACAGTGTACGTTGTTCTTTATTAACTACAACTATGCAAGACAAAGTATAAAGAAATACAGAGCGATCTTCTAGGAAATAAAAATTATATTCAGACTATTTCTTACAAAGGACTCAACTGCATAAAATGTATGTTCAATGAAATTCAGTCTCCAGCTGTAATAAAAATGTATTTTTGTATGAATAAGAAAAGAGACAAAAGAAAATCAGTTCCCTCAGAGGATTCACTTGCTCTGTTGTTTTTGCAGTGATAGCTTGTGAGATACAGGAAACTAAGTAGGACATAAGCAACACAAACTTGATTGGGCTGGCAGAAATGGTGAGAAGAAGGTGCAATTTTAAGTATTCATTTTTAGTAATCTTAGATCCTGCTAGTGACGTCCTTTTTTTTTTTTTATGACTGTTTTTATTTTGTCAGGTCCCTTTACACAGGAGAAAAAATAACAACAGACAAACTCGCACCAACCACCATCTTCTCCAAGGATTAGATTGTGCTGTGGAAGGCTGATGTCATCTGCTGATTCATTTTATCAGCCAGAACAAGTACGTAAAAACTCGACCAAAAATGAGTAATGGAAATGGGAAGACTGGATGGAAAAAACCTGTGCTCAGGAAGAATCTTATGCTGAGGTTTGTCTTGTACAGACAAGCAAGAAAGGCAAACCCCTAGAAGAAATATCACCCTTTTATGGTTAGAAATCTTCTGTTTCCGAGCAGTATTAATGTATAGCAAGTTTATAGCCCTTTATTGTTGTTTCGAATTCTTCCTTTAAACAGTTGAGTTTTTTCCCCTCCCTGGTGATTAAATACTTTCTCCCCAGCAAGGAAATGCGATGCCGTAAATAGTTGAGTTACGGACAACTAAAGAGATGTCTTTTAGCTCTTCTACTGATTTGCGAATACTGTATTGGATCAGCAGAAGAGCATTCTTGCCAAAGGTGGGCTAAGGGGCATCTTCTTACACTGTTTTGTTGGATGCGCTGTCAAACGGTACTGAATGGAGACCAATTAAGTTTTAATTTGGGGTTTTGTGGTTTTGGTTTTGGTTTTATTACAAGAAACAGAGGAGACATCCTTCCTGTTTTGGAGCAAACCACTGCTCCTGCCTTCTCACTAGCTGTTACCTCCTCACTCCGTAGGTCCTGGTCACTACCTCTATCTCCCTTCCACTTCCTTCTTTCCCCTCCCCATGCCTTTTTCCCCTTTTCTCTGGTAGCACGTCAGCAAAGCCTGAACCAATTGACCTCGTAAATCTTGTTAATGACGTTCACTCAGTTGCTCACTTTCAGCATCAATGCGCAGGGCCTCAGAAGCAGAACTCACTAGTTAGGAAGCAGTAATTTTGGCTAGTAATGCAGGAAGTAAGCAGTAACCGACGGATGCATTCGATCGCTGTGGCAATGTGTTTCATTTTAAAGACAATGCACCCAGGTCACTGTTGTGCAGGCTTCTTTTTTTTTTAATGCTACATAAATGCAAATAACGTAATGCTACGTGAATTTGAGTACAAGCGCTCCGGCTTCCCCGCCACCCTGGTCGCCTTTGCACAGACCCCCTGCACGACCGGGGCCCGCTGTCCCGCGGCGGTTGCCGTACCGTACCGGTGCCAGCAGACCGTCCGGGTGCAAACCAACCCAACGCCCATAACGCAGCGGGGCCTGGCCCCGGGACCCAGCGGACTGCTCCGCCCGCATCCCGCCCCCCGCCTTTTCCCTTCCGCCGTGAGACAGCGCACCCGCGGCGGAGCGGGCCCGGGCCGGGCGGGGCNCCGGGCGCCCGCCCGCAGTGCCGCCGAGCCGAGCCGAGCCGAGCCGAGCCGAGCCGAGCCATGGCCACCTGGCGGCGGGACGGCCGGGTGACCGCCCTGCAGCGGCTGGGCTGCGCCGGGCTGGCGGGAGCGCTGAGCCTCAGCCTGACGGCGCCTCTGGAGCTGCTGACGGTGCTGGCGCAGGTGGGCACCTGGCACTGCCGGCGGGGGCTGCGCGGCGCCGGGCAAAGCCTGTGCCGCGCCGAGGGTCTGCGGGCCTTCTGGAAGGGGAACCTCACCGCCTGCCTGCGCCTCTTCCCCTACAGCGCGCTGCAGCTCGCCGCCTCCCGCCGGTAAGCCAGCGGCCCCGGTCCCGGGCGGGACAGGGCTCCGCGGGGAGGGGTGCGCCCTCGCTCCGGCCTTTCGTGTCTGTTCCAGAAGAGGAGGGGATGGGAAGTGGAGGTGCTTAGTCCGCAGGGGCACCTTGATGTCTCTGTCTCAGCTGGATGGCTAGCTGGTTGCGTGTCCCCTCCTCCCAAAGACACGCACCCTGGCTAATAACTTCGTTTATTTCGTTTATTCGGCAGGTAGCAACTCTTAGTGCCTGGTGATATGCCAGCAACTGCTTATAAAGTCGTAGGTGTTCTTCAAATGGTGAAGTGTTGATAGTCTGTTAAATCTCTCCTGCTCAGCCAGATTCCTTTAGAAAAGAAGTTACCGTGGTACCCAGAAATGTGACTGCAACATTTGTTCTTTGCGACCAGTTTATTTTATTCATTTATATGCTCTCAAGTACTTATATTGTCTGTAGCAAAGAAAGTAACAGCAAAATCATGATTCAAATCTTTTACCCTATTATGCAGCAGTTCATATGCAAATTTGATCAGTTTTGGAGTCGATATGTGACATTATTTGTTTTAAGATCTTGTTTTTGATAATACACAGACATTAAATTAAGGTAAACACTGGAAGGACTGCAGCAGGATCAACATGGAGCACCTCTGACTGGGCTCTGCCAACCCGCACTGTTTCCTAGGATTCCCTTCTGCTGCCTGTATCTTTCAGCCTTTGAAAGGAGTGCCTGACTGCTCGCACGCACCAGCATGTTTTGCCACTTCGAGGGTTGGGTTTGTTTGTTTTTTTTTTTTTTTTATTAAGGTCAGCTATGTGCATGATATGCACTTGACATTTCCACCCAGCTGGGCGATGGGTTATTCCAGTTCGTGGGCCGTGCCGGGTGGGGAGAAGCATGGTCTCAGCCCACACTGGCCAATCCGGCCCGCTGCCGCTCTGGCCCGGGCTGACGCTGCGCAGCCTGCTGGGGTTTGTCACTCATCTGGTGAGCAAGAATCATCCTCCCGCTCCGCCTGCGCCCTTCAGGAAATGATAGACGAAGCGACCCTGGAACGGGGCAGCTTTGTTGTGTCCTTCTGCTTGTAATGCACACGGTGGTCAAACAAGGGGAGGCATAATGGCAGCGGGAAGGCAGAAACAGTGATTTAAATGTGAAGTTCCCCGAAGAGGCAGTGTGTTGCACCAGTATAAACCAGTTGATTTTGAGCAAAATAACTACCTTAGTTGTTTGTTCAGCTTGAAACAGTGTACTCCCTTTGCAAGGCTATAGTTTGTCTCTAGTCTGCACAGCGTGTTCTTTTGAATTACAGGTGGAAATAGGCTACCAGGAAATTAAATAAAAGCTGCCTACACATATTTCTCAATATGTTATTTGGGGATTTTTTAAATGTATTTTCTAGAGGGAGAATGGTGTATATAAAGGGAGGACATGCAAAAAGAGAAATGTTACACGGTAACTGAAGTAAATAGTAATGCTAATTGCAGAAGGACCTGGGCCGAGCACAGTCAGCAGCCCCTGACTCTGCACTCCCTCTGCGGTTACTGTGCGCAAACTCTCTCTTTCTGTGGCAGTTTTAAATGTTATCTGGGTAGTGCCTAGAGACACCCCACCACCCTCCCCATACATTTCTGTACACGTAGAAAAATCAGGCTGCGTTGCTTTAGGGACTGTACAAGACACACAGGGAAAAAAAAGTTTATATCCTTTCACTTTTGCTTGGCTAGTCTGTCTGCTCTGGGCTCTCTCCAGGGCACGAGACAAGTAGATGCAGGGATCTGTCATGCAGTAGAACATGCATGCTCATGTGAAAAAACATCAGCTGAGCAAGCAGTGACTTGTAAATATTTGCAAATTATTTTGTTCTGGACATGGTAACACTGTGTAGTTCAAATGTAAATCTGCTGTTTAGGCGGTTTAGTTAATGCTTCCAAAATAGAATAAGTTTCTTTACCGCCAGCTAAAAGTCTCCTCTCGAGTCTTTTTATTTGCTTCTTGCTGCCTCCATGACACTTCTCCCTGACGTAGGAGTGCCCCTGCGTACATAGAAAAGTCCTTCTATGCATCACAAATGGATGAGTTGTAAGTTAGCCTTTAAAACTCTGTGCTTCAATTTCAAAGTTTCAAATTTAGACTTAACCTCCTGAGCATAATAGTGCCTGGACAGAAGTCTCCTCTAGAGAAGTATCCCTGCGGACCTTTCTGTCCCAACATAAGCAACAGAGGAAGGTTCAGTTGTTCTCAGAAGGCCTGGGATGATGTTATCTACATATTCCTTCTTACATGAGAACTTTGTGGGGTTGAACCAATGTCTCTGACTGATGACTGATGATCAGAGAATTTCTTGCAGACATGTTTTAAGTCATGGTAATTTTCATCCTGTAGATGGAAATGAGGATTCTGTGGTCAAAAATTACTTTAAAAGTCCCTTGCAAAACAAACAAGTAAATCATTTGAACAATTGGTCTCCATATCTTTAAAGAATTTTTTCACCGTTGAATTGGTGCTCTGGACCTCCAGCACAGTACCACAACTCAAGCTATGTGAGCTTAGTCTGTGCTGGGAACTGTGGTGCAGGTAGTGCTATGCAAGCTGCTTCTAAAAAAGGTCTTTCAGATACTGGAAGTATTTTATGTCAGTAAACTAAAATCAAAGCAAATTGCATTTGCAGAGGTTTTTTTCCAGTCCCTGACTTAATTGTTAGCTGTAACTTTTGCATTTCTGCACTTCTGTGCAATGTGGATTTACCCAAAATCTCTGCGCTCTTAGGCATGTTTTTTGGACTCTGCTCATGTTTGTCTGTTTGCATGTTCTGTTTCACAGAGGTTCTAATGCTTGTGTGGTGTTATATATAGTAAGGTCTTGGATGAAATAAGTGTTAAACTTTCAACTCCCGCTGCTGAAGAGACTTGTGGGCAGAAGAAGAATTACATCGAGAATAATCTGCCTTAATTTTTTATGTGTTTTGTTTGTACTGTCATTAATAGTCCCTCTTTTATGTGTTTACTCTAGACTTGTTATACTTTTCACGGATGAGTTGGGTCATATCTCCCACTGGAGAGCCATCATGGCAGGAAGTCTGGCTGGCATGGTTGCAACCATCGTGACTTACCCCACTGATGTAATTAAAACACGGCTCATAGTGCAGAACCGGCTGGAACCATCTTACGAAGGAATTCTTCATGCTTTTTACAAAATTTATCATCAAGAAGGACTCCTTGCACTCTACCGTGGTGTTTCACCAGCTATATTAGGTAAATTAATAATGGGGAAAAGTTACTTCATTGCACATTGTTTATTGCAGCTACGTAGTTCTGCGTTCATTTGCTCACCTGATTTCAAAAGCAAATAGTAATGTTCTTCTGTAGAAGGTATGTAGATGTACAAGGCACGACAACACTGATCGCCTCTGCTGCAGCTTTATTGCTTCAAATTATGACCAAGTGCATAGCATTTTATGTATGTTTAAGTGTTCAACAAAATACTCTTTTCCTTCTTTTATAGATGATCTAGTTGTGCTCAAATGCAAGATTTCCACCATTTAACTGTTTAACAAAAAATATATATATATATACACACACACAGTGTTCCTAATTCCTATCTAGGTGTGAGAGTGTCTCCCCAGCTGTTCAGTGAAACCGGTATGAGCAGTAATATATAACTGATATGAAAAGTGAAGATTAGTGATACTATCTTTTTACATTAAATGACTTTTTAATTGTTTATTTACTCTCTGTAGCTTTTAAAAATGCCATTTAACTTTGAGTCTGCTCTTTCACAATATGACGTTATAAAAAAATGCATAATAATGAATAATCCTGCTATAAAATTGATGAGAGCATGAAAGAAGCAAAAGAGGACAGAAGTACCCCTTATCTGCTTGACTGAATAGGCAACTCTGTTTACCCATACAACTGCTAGAGTTGGGCTGGGTAGGAGAAGGAGCTTGTCAGAAAAGAGAGAACCTGGAGAAGGAGCTGATCTGTCATGAGACTAAAGCAACTAATAATTCTGACAACATGCACGTTTTAATATGTAAATGTATGCCCCTATCAGCACATCTAGATGCTACAATATGGGTGTTTGGTGGTAAGCCAGTGACTAAAAAGTAAAGTTCTTCAAAATATTGATCGGGTTTGAGCAATGTGGAGTGTAAACTGGCAGCATCTCATCCCATCTTTCTAGGTTATGTGATGAGCTGCTCTGTTTTCGTAGTTTACATTGTGTTGATATAAACCTGTCTGGTTTGCTTTCTAGGTGCTGTCCCATTTTCTGCGGGCTCATTCTTTGTTTACATCAATCTGGACAAAATCTGGCAAGAACCCATAGTTCATTTCACTCCTCTTCAGAACTTCATAAATGGCTGTGTAGCAGCTGGTGTGGCACAGACACTTTCTTTCCCCTTTGAGACTGTCAAGAGGAAGATGCAGGTACAGAGCACTCATGTTACTAGTACTTTGTTAGAGGTGCTTGTTGCAGGATGTAGCCAGATGATCATGAGTGCCACTTTATTTCTCTTACCAGTAGGGTACAGAGACTTTGTTTTAGGTTGGTTGGGGTTTTTTTGGTTTTGGGTTTTTTTGTTGGTTTTTTTTTGGTTGGTTGGTTTGGGTTTTGTTTGGGGTTTTTTTTTAAGTCTGAAAATTACTGTTACAAGTGTGTTGTTGGACTTTTAAGGTGGGTTTGAGTACTATCATGGGATATATGTGTTCTCTCAAGACTCTATGTCTTTAGCTTTATTTCTTTTCTTTTTCAAAGCAATTCCATCAAATTCTCACAGTTCAGAATTGGCAAGCCTTCAGGCAAATACAGGCATTCAGTCTCCTCGGTGGCAGGCAGGATGAATGAGATCCATGGCATTTTCAGAGCCTGTGTGTCTGCTATTTATGCCTGACCTACATAATGGCAACCACAAGAAACTTGCACAGCAGGTATTAAGTCTGAAGTGTCAGAACTATCCTTGTTCTTATTTCTGACTCCTCTGGTTAAGTGACTTCCCAGTTGCTAGTGCTGCTGCTTTCCTGGAGCATCAGCAACATGAGGGTTACTGTATCACGTTACTATACCGTTTTATATTATCTTGCTAATCTGTTCTCCTGAAAGTTGAGTAATAATTATCTAAAAAAAAAAAAACCCCAAACACAAAAACAACCACTGCCCCACAGCTTCCACCTCACTCATGTAATTCATTTGATGATGTTGACTTTTCGTTAGAACTTCATCAATAGAGTGACAGTGAATAGCTGTCATCATCTGGTAGCTCTCTGGCTGGGGCATACGAGTTTGTTCTTTCAGCCTAGTTCATGGGACTGCAGATTTATAGGAAGCTTTTGTGATCTTAGAAAAAAAGCAGTCATTTGGTGTGACAGCATTATGTAGGTCCCCGTCCCACTCATCAAGTGGTAGCCTGGGTGATAAGTCACAAGCTAGCAAAAGGTCAGTGAAACTGTGAATTCCCCTCTCCGGCTCCCTGCATTCCCTCTTCAGACAGGGCTCAGATCCAGCGGCACAGAAGCCTTTGTTGTCCTCTCTCCGTCTTGTAACAGAGGACCTCAGCAGGAGGAGTAATGTCTTTTATTAGGCCAGCTCAAATAGCTGATGTGTCCAGAAATCAAGCTTTAAGCTGAGCCCTTTCATCAGATATCTCATAAAATGTCTCAGGTGAGAAAGAGATTCTGAGTATAAAAACTGGATCATTTTTTCCAGCTGTATCAGTGGGTCTAAGAAAAGCAATTACTCCTTACTAGTCCTTTTTTCTTTATATCCTTAGGCTTACAGCAATACTGTTGCCCTAAAGAATAAAGAAAAGAAAGGCATTTACTGTGCTGTTTCCCTTTTAATATTTTCTGTTAATACATCAGTTACTTGAACATTCAGTTTTTGTAACCAGTTCAAAAGCAACTTTCAGCTGTAACTGGTGTAATGTTAAGTTCTGTGTCAAGCTTTGTCTTGACAGGCAAGTAGAGAAGTGGAACAGGCCCATCTTTCATTTTCCTGCCACTAGGTTGTACTCTTTCACCAAAGGGATGCTTAAAACATCTGATTGGCACTTCTAGAAATAAGAAGTGAACTGGATTTATTGCCTAAATATGTAGGAAGTGGATATGCTAAAAATACTTCGGACAGAAAAAAGGCTCAACAACAGAGAGCTTTTTTTTCCTAATAGATGCATTGCAACAACTGAATAGTGATTTTCCAAGCTTAGAGGAACACCTCCTGTTCAGTGATTTATTCTGAAGGCAAGGGAGAAGGTAGAGGTGTCTCAGAAGAACTAGCTGCCTAGGTGTGAAAGCCCATAATTTGTTCAGTACTGGAAATGGCGTAAGTCACAGAGGCCTGTCCAGAAGAGAGACCTGTTGAAAATCACACCCAAGCTGATACTAAGAGCTCACTGGAACTCATGTAAGGTCATCCAAGAAGTTTGTTTTTCACAGTTAGCACCAGGCTATGGCCCAGCTTTGCAGGGATCAGCTCTGCTTTGTGCTTACTTGCTGGCATGTTCAGTTTGCAGGGTGGTGGTCAGAAGAGAGAAATGTCTAGGACAGCACCGGAAAAGGTATCATGCAAAGGGGCCTAGAAGGGGGGAGAATAAAGGAGGGGGAAAAAGAGCTTCAAGACATTTCAGTCTTCTGTAGAAACCAGGGGAACAGATATTTCTGATCAGACTTTTTCTTGGATATCATATTCTGATCAACCTCCATTCAGTGATTCCCCTTTCTAGCTGACAGAAAGAGGAGTGTACCAAAGCCTTCAGCTACCCCTGGGTCTGGTGTGAGTGCTCTGCAGTGCATGTAGGGAAATGCTGGCTTTGTTTTCAAGCAATGAACACTGGTTTTGTGTACGAAGTAGAACCCAGCACGTTACGGACATCAGTATCGGATTCCTCTTCCTTCCCTTCTGTCCCACTGATCTGACAGATGGAGATAGTATATTGCCAAAGAAGACTTTTCCAGTGAACCTGTTGGTGATGGGGAACCAGGGAGTTGTAAGGCAGTCTCAGGAGCTTCAAAAACTGAGAAGCTAGGACACAAGGCTGTCTTTGATTCTGGGATGGAGTACAAGCCTGAGACCAGAACATCCAGTTCAGATCTTTACCTGACACAATAGGCAGTCTTGGAAGGGTTAGCTCCATCCATCTGCTAATCTAGACAGTGCTTGAATTGTTTGCGCAGACTAGAAAATGAATTCTGCTATGGGGAGAAGGATCAGGTATTATTTTTAATCTCAGTGGTAATAATTTTGTTTCATCCTTTCTCATTTTATATATCTGAATCCTACACTTCTGATGTCAGTAGCTGCTGTCAGTGACATCTGTGGGAGTAGGAGCTGACCGTCAGTGAACGATTCTTCCTCTGCATTTTGGTGATGATTTATGATGTCAGATTTGCTCTGTAACCATGGCTTCTTCCCCCTCTGCTATTAGAATTATCTTTATCATGTTTACTTTTTTTTTTTTAACAAAGATGCTGTTTTGCTAAATATACTTGAATATTTTTCTTAAAAGAAATGTTAATTAATATGAGTGAGTCTTACTGAATATGTGAGTCCTCTATGTTGTGCTTATCCTAATTTTATTCCTTTGTCTTCCTTTTTTCACTTTGCTTCTGATTGGCATGTTAGAGAATGAAGAGGTACTGTATGCATGTTTTGGCATGGAAATGTGGCTTTTGTTGTGCATCCGTAGAAGGGGATTAGTGAAGGAGAGGGTTATTCAAAGGGATGTTCTACATCAAATGCTTTCCTGACTCACTCTTATGCTATATCAGTTTCTGAACAAAAACTTACTGATCTTTATATCCTTTTGACTGTTATTCTTGGCTTTCCTTGCTTACCTCACAATATCATGATCTTTGTTAAATCCAGTATCCAAGCAATATTCAAGTACTGCACTTTTACCTTGTAGACTTGCATACAAGAACACTTTTTCTTCTTTTCCTTTTTTTTTTTTTTTTTTTTTTTAACCTTAAGCAGGGAAATACCTGCCTATGAATGAGCCTGGGTCTAAGGAAAGCACTGGTAATATTTTTCCACTTCCCCACATCATCTTTTTGCCTATGATGACCTTTATAAGTGCATATTGGAATGAGCTCTGGCATTTCAGTAAGGGAAGATGAATTTAGAGCTGTTATATGCCATACAGAAGATTATTATTAGAACGACACCGATCCCAGGCTATGTGTGGAACTGAAAATCTACAAACATGCAAATGGTCAGCACAAACCTAACACCAAAGTTTGGCACTTCCCTCTGTGCACATGACCCTCAGAAGTAGGCTCAGATACCCCTCGCTGGCACTTCTCGGCCTTCGTTCCAAATTGCCCTGTGACTTTGGTAGTTTTGTTAGGCAAAGTGCAGAAAGATGACCCTAAAGTTTCACAGATACTCTATTGACTGTACAGTTACTCCTCACTTGCTTACATGAACAAATTTTGTATGATTTGCAGAAGATCAGTCCTGTCCCCATATTTTGATGGTATAATGTGTTTTAATTTCTGTGACTAAAACTTGTCTGAAACTCCTTTGCCAGTAAATGCTACTCAGGTATAGCTTTACCATCAAACCCTTGTAATATAGAATAAGCATACTTATAGTATACTGCAGGATTCAGTACATTTTTGGTGTTGACTGCACAGCATCCTCAAGTTATGAGGACATCTCTCCAGGGAAAGCACTGTTCAGTAGTGATCTTTCTGTTTTAAAATCCAGGCTTTGAATTCCCTTCACTGCCATAAACAAACAGGCTCACTGTTCTTGGTTAGTGTAGACTGTTGCTGTGCGTCATGCAAGAAGTGGCCTCTTTTCAGTGACAAAAGTGAATCAGTTAGGCCTAGGCTGCCTATAAACCTGCAATGTGTTTTGGGGTTTTTGTTGGGGTTTTTTTGGTTCTTTGGAACACAAGATGCTCTGCAAGTGTGAAATCTGTGGTAAATGATGTAAATGCGACGAGTTCTTAGTAACCTGGAGAAAACTAAGCAGTCATTCTCTTTGTGAGGTAGCCTGTTTAAAATAAATGCAATCTTGTGCCCTGTTGGTGCATTTCTAGTCTGTTAAAGGAGCTACTGAAGTGTCTCTTTAAAAGTAGTACTGTTATTTAAGTATTTATTTAAAAATAGTCCCCTAACTATGTTCCTTGCATGGTAAAAGTCAGTCTAGCAAGAACCCGGTGTCTGGGTTATAAACAAAACTTTGGAAAAGAAAATGATGAACGTTCATTAGAAAAGCACCTTCTCCCTGCTGAAATGAGGAGACAGTGCTCCTGCATTGCTTAAACATGAATAACTTGCGGAGAGTGCTCTGTCATTGGTGATGGACACTGGTGCTGGCATGGCAACCTCTGAAAGCTCTCAAGCTATGGTGTCCCTGCTGTTTGTGAGATCTGTGTTCTGGTCAGCTGGGAATATGAAAGCTACTGGAGTCATGACCTGGTTTAAAAATAAGAAATCCTTTTTGGGTCATGTGGTTCACACGACATTTCAAAAGCATACATGCTCTGAGACTTTGTACAGGGAGACCCTTTAATAGGGAACGGCATGGGAGCCTGAGCCTTGAAAATTTTCAGAGATGGAGCCATTTGAGCACACAGAGTGGCAAATTCCATAGTGTGGAAGCAAATAAGGCACAATATTACTATTTTTGTCTGATTTCCTGTGGGAGTAAGGCATATACGGTTGCTAGCTGTCTGTCCTTGCCCCCAGTAACTTTTGATCCTGCTGTCCAACTAAACTCGACAGAGGGGTGGAGGTTTCAGAGATACTAACTTCATTCAAGTGTTGTGAAAACAAGTGCACAGATAGAGGTAAAACTCCAAAAGTATTTCACCTGAGGGGGAGGCTGCAATGTGAGTTCTTACTTTTCTTACTTCTCCCTATGATCTCAAGCTCCCCTTCTCCTTGCTGCTGGGGTTCAGGCATGAGCCAGGACCCCATGCCCTACATGGTACTTGAAATTGGGACCAGCCTGGCTCCTCTGATTATTAGCAAATAGGTAATAGATGTCATATTCTGGTTTTGGTAAAATCCTTTCCTTCCTTCTTTTTTTCCCTGTGTCTAAATGCTTTGACCTACCAGCATTTTTTATTGTTTCATTGATGTTACTATAAAGATATTTTATACCACTTTCTCTAAGGCTGTTGCAGAATAGTGCCCTACTGCTTTGGGAAGTACTTGGTAAAAGGTTGAGACAGTGCCTGAAAAAAGCTACCGAATGTAACATGGGCTTTGCCTTCTGTAACAGCCTAGATCAGCTTTTGTGCATCTGAGCAAACCTTAGAAGCATTTCTCTTAGATCCCCAGCCTTCCACAGGAGAGAATCATGAAGACTGACTGCCTGTGAAGTTGAAACACGGAACAGTGTCAGTGGAAAAACTGAATAAGAGGGAAAAATCGTAAATCAAGAATCTGAAGCAGGACAGGTCTGCCTTGTGAGAGCTCATGCTATGTCTAGTGGTCTTTAACCCTGTTCATCCAAGGAGCTGTGGTGTGATAAGTATGTCATACTAGCTCTGAGGTGGACTACAGCAGTAGCTTAGCACTGCAGCACAGTGATCTGCTGAAGAAAAGCAGGAAAACACACTGGACCCATTTGAAATGCAGGACGTCTGAGGGAGGGCAGAATGCAATTGTCTCCGAATTATTTTCCCAGACTCTGCAGTGGTTCGACGCTCCCAGTCCTAGGTTTGCTAGTGCCAGCTGAGCATGGCCACCAGCCTCTTACAACCTCCGCAGCTCTGTGATCAGTGTGGTATGAGCAAGAGCTCTTTAATCTGCTTTGGAGCAAATCAAATGGGTTAACTCAGCCCACCTATTTAAACTCGGTAAGCTCACCCAGCATCACCATTCTGATGCGGCCTGACACGGGTTAGGGTACACTGCTGTGTGCACACAACTAATATAGCCATAATTTTCAGCGAGGAGACAGTAATGTCTCCAGAGTGACAGCTATCACAGTTACCCCTAACATGAGCACTTTTGCATCAATTATTTAGGACAGCCTTGTATCCATTTGTCTGTGCTTAGAATGATATGTCTGTGACAGTAAGGTGATTAATTATGCAAAATACTCCATAAACAGGAGCTAAAACTTTATGGGCACTCATATCTGATTTGGTGTAATTCCTTACCTCATCCACATAAAGCCAATGGAAATATGTCCTCTGTAAAGCCCCAGTCCTGTAAAATGTTAATTTTCTCCTCAGTTCCTACAAAGACATCAGGAAATGTGGGAACTAGCATTGCTATTCACTGTGGGAAGTGTGGGACCAAGCTAGCCTGCCTAAGGGTTTGCACCATTAAATAAACAAGTGCTAATGTGCATGAAAATGGTGCACCCGTTTGTAAGGACTGAGCTGAACCATCACGACGCATTCAGAAAACACCCAGAGGTGTCCATGCAAGGGGTTTGCACTGCCGTGAGGAAAAAAACCTCTATATTCTACATCAAAGATTTCTTCATACCGCAGGTGTTAAAAGCTTAGGTTCAGCAGCACAGGAGGGATTCTGCAACAAACTGTGAAGCTTCAGGGTACAACAGGTCTGGGGATAATGTATTTAAAGCAAAGAGTCAAACTTTGGAGCAAGCAGTAAACTGTTTTGCTCATTCGGTGTCATTGATCTGAGAAAGGCGAGATGATTTGGCCACAGTTCAGGTTACAAAGTAAAGGACAACATGTTCCTAGAGTGCAGAAAGCTGGAGGTCAGCTGCTCTGCTGTGCTGCTCTGGAACCGATTGCCTCCTGGTAGCTTGTCATAGTTTACCTTACGACATGCCTGAATACCTTTGGGACTTCAGCCAGGCGTAAGTCGACATTACGAAACCACTGACACGCAAAAGACAGGACTACCAAGTAAGGCTGTCCTCCAGGCAAAAGGATTGGTTAGCCCAAGAGAATGCATGCTTTTTTCCCCGAATATTAATACTCATTTATGTTTCCATTCTTTCTTATTTGAGTGGAATGAAATACTCTTTCAAGCATTTAGCCTTCACTTGAGTGAAATTTCTGTTGACTGGAGTGGCATTAGCTTGAATGAAAACTGCAATCTTTGTCCCTCAGTTTCCTTTGAACTACAGTTACACTTGCCTGTTGCATGTGTCCTTATTAACCCAGACTGCAAAGACTTATTATTTTAGCTTCCAGATTAAGAGTGTGAACTCTTGAGCTGTGTTGTAAAATGCCTTCATGTACTTTTTTTTTTTAAATTGATCAGAAGTGTAGGACGCCTGAATCTGAAAACATATAAATAAGCAATTTTACTGTATCTACCATCAGGATAGCATACCACCTATGGCAGCTATTCACTGTTAGTTGATCTTTCATACTCTGTGCCAACAGTACTGCATACTCAAAAAGTAAATAAATACCAAATCTTTGCACCAACAAACTTTATGAACAGTGAAGGGGGTAAAAAAGTACATGAATTGAGAGGAAAGTATTTCTAAATAGCCTCCGATACATGTAAGTTCAGATAGTTGCAAACCAAAATTACCTAAAGTGCAAGAGGGAATTTTTTATCTGCACAGCTCTGGGCTCAGGCTTAAGTGGTCTAACCACCATGTCTGCTGTTTCCTGACCTGGAGGTCTCTGCTTGGTCCCCATGTGGCTACTGTGAGCCTTGGAAAGGTTCAAGTGATTGATCTTTTGATGGGCACGGTTCCCACTGCAGCTGCAGTGAACTACATCCATCCTTCAATCCTAAGAGGAAGAGAGGAGGAGAGGGGCTGGCGGAGGTCATTGAAGGGGAAATCTTTATAAGGGTCTGTGAGATTAAATCCCAAAATGGAACTATGTTGTTCTGGAAGTCACCTTGTGATGCAGGCAATGGGAGAGATGGTGTCTGAAGAGGCTTGAGGTAACAACTTTAACAATTAGCTTGAGTTTTGTCATGACACTTCACCCTTACTTAAATATTTTGTTTCTATATAAAAAATGTGAGTGCAGGTAGTTGTGTTTTGGGTTTGGTTTTTTTTTTATACATGTCTCTCTCTTGGGTTTAGATTGTTGAAATAGAAGAGAGTGCTAACTTTGGGGATCTGTCACAGTGACTTACTAGACTTGGTGGCCTCTGGATACTAAAAGACTGTTGTTTGTGAGAGGGCAGATGGAGTCAATTGTGCATTTGATGTGCTTTAATCATTTAGAGAACCCATGGTCCATCAGAGGTAAAAAGATTAGCAACTTAGCCCTGCTATTACTATGACTAACAACTTGGCACTTCATTATCAGTGCAGTGAGCTGTACTGTACTTCCAGCCTNAGAAGAAACCTTTGAAAATGTTCATAACAAACAGGTTTCCATGCAGCAGGCCATAGTGTCAAAGAGTGTCAAAAGAAAGGAGTTCAAGCTACTTTGAGGTGCATGGTGTGAAACATGTCTGTCATAAGCCTGATCTTTTTGGCACGAGATTAGCTGTTTGATTTGTATGTCATAGTAGGTTTCTGCAGAAAAGGTAGAGAAACTAGTTTGGTCTGTTTCATTACTTCCATTCTGTGGCTCTGGTGCCATAGGGCGGTTGTGAGAATTGCAGTGTTGTAGACATGCTTAGATGATGCAGAACCACCCAAAACCCACAGCTATTTTTTTCATTAAAAACAGTGCCAAATGAAATGCCTTCCTAGTTTTTTTCTTTTATTAATACATTTTAACTTTGTTTAGCTGTGTTCCAAAATACTGAAGTTTTAACTGCACACTGATACAGTTTTTAGTTTTTCTTTTGCAGTAGGAGATTCTGAGGTTCTGTAGACAATTGTTACTGAAATACTGTGTGTAGGGTCCTAGAAACATACTGCTCCTGTACAGCAAAAGCATACTTCACCCCACAGACTGAAATCTTGAAAATGGCTGTTACAGTGGTGAATGTTACTATAAATAATCTTTCGGTAAATCTCTTAAGAGGTCAATGTCTGAGGGCAAATTAGAAATCTGGGGGGTTGACTTACTTTTCCTTTTCAACTGTCTTCTGGATGTGTTTACTGCATGCAGAAACTCCACTGCACTGCACTGAAACCTGCAGTGTGCTTGTCGCCTGTCTTGGTGGTGTAGGCAGTACTGTAACCAAAACCCTTTGATATGTGCCTTCGCAATGTATACAGCAATGAAGGGGATTAAGTCAAACTCATGCAGTTAATTCTGGCAGGTCATGCCCTGCCTACCACAAAGGGACTTAGAAAGGAAGGGAATCACATGTTAACAGCATTCCTGCTTTCCTGAATGTTTTAGAAACCTGTCCCTCTTCACTGCTTGGCTGCCTATAACTTTCTTTACCAAAAAAGCTTGTGGAAACTGGCTGGCAGTCCAGAAAGTAGAACAGATTTTGAATCCAGCTCTCCTATGACTGCTGCTGCATTTTTAAGGATACTTACATCATTTGAGTGCTGTTCTAAGCATCCCTGGTGCTAATACCACCATTCTTCGTGGAACTGGTCCCTGAAGTCTCAGTTGCAGCACTCGGCATCTTCTACAGTACAGTCATGAGAGTCTTTGTGCAGGAGTTTCTCAAGTAGTGTGGGTTAAGGCTGGAAAAGTTATTTTTCTCTTTCTCACTGTTGGATTTAGCTATTGCTTTTTAAACCCTTACACCTCTCAAGTAACAGAGCTGAGCTTCCTTGTAGCAAATGAGCATAAGTGAACATGTGCATGTCCCTAGTGTACCAGACTACCTCCGTTACCTTGAACTACCTGTAAAGGCAGGGCTGATAATACTGTAAAATCACAACAGTTAAATCCCATAACATGTGCCTCTCTGAGTCCTAAAACAGGAAGCTGTGGGAGCTTGCATCACAGGAATTACAGAAACAGCTGTAGCCCTATGAAGTTAGCAAGGCCAATGTAGACACAAAGGGGACAAGCAATTAGAACAGTTGAAATACTTTCTCCCCCATGAATGTGATCCCTCTCTTACAAATCAGGCACACTGTTGCGAAGGTTCAGAGGGAAGCAAATGCTTCTGTTCTCTCTTCCTTGAAGGTAAAAGACCATGGATTAAATCCTCAGCCCTACCCTTGTCTGGGGTGAAAGAGCCAGGACATGATAAAGGGGATCCAGAAGATAACAAGTCAGGATGTGGTGGAGCCTGTTGCCTTTCTCAGTGCAGACAGCTGCTTTCCCAAATCACCTCCCAAAGCCCTGTCAAAAGGAAACTATAGTTTTACCTGTTACCTGATATCAGAAGTATTTCACATGCATTTCAATCATGCACAAAAAAATTGAGGAAGAAATTGTGATACATTATTTCTTTGTAGATAAAGAAGACTGCAGTTAGTGTGGGGGATGATTAGGGTTTTTTTGTTAGCCTCTAAATTTTAGCAGTAGACTTGTGTCATGGTTTCAGCCCAATCGGTAACAAAGCATCACACAGCCGCTCACTCACTCCCCACCCTGCCCCGGCCACGGTGGGATGAGGAGAAAATATAAAGGCAGGCTCGTGGGTCGAGACAAGGACTGGGAGGGATCACTCCCCACTTATGGTCACGGGCAAAAGACAGGCTCAACTTGGGGAAGAAACAAAATCCATTTACTACAAATCAAATCAAAACAAGGATAATGGGAAGTAAACCCAAACCTCAGAACACCTTCCCTCCACCCCTCCCTCCTTCCCAGCTCAACTCCATTCCCAGTTCTCTCTCCCTCCTCCCCCTGGCGGCACAGGGGAACAGGAGACAGGGGTTAGGGGTCAGCTCGCCACACATTGTCTCTGCCGCTCCTTCCTCCTCAGGGGGAAGATTCCTCACTCATCCCCTGCTCCACCATGTGGTTCCTCCCGCGGGAGACAGTCCTTCACCAACTTCTCCAACGTGGTTCCTTTCCACGGGCTGCAGTTCCTCACAAACTTCCCTGGCGCGGGTCCTTTCCGCGGGCTTCAGTTCTTCCCGAATTTCCCTGGTGTGGGTCCTTTCTGCAGGCTTCAGTTCTTCAGTCACACACTGCTCTAGCGCGGGCTTTCCCGTGGAGTCACGGCCATCTTGGGGGGCTACGAAAAAACCCCCTGCGCCACACAAACCCATAACAACTTGCCAGTAATGCAAGAGGATGCAACAGTATTAAAACTATTTGATTGGCAACTTCTCCTATATATCTGGAGCGTGAGTTTTGATCTGTTTCCGTTCCCAGCACCTAAGTTGCCAAATATTTGAAATGCTATAGCTGGGGCATCTAGAAAATGTCATCACCACTTGTTGATCTATGAGAGGCTTGTCATAGGCTTAGCAGCTCTGAGAGGCTCTAGGTTAGTCTGGCCAAGGAGGGAAAAAGTGCTACACCACATGGTGTTTCAGATCAATGAAGGGATAATGATATCCATATTCACCAATCGGTTAACTGTACAAGTCCCATTTTTATCAAACTGCTGCCCTGTGGTGATCAGCTTGCACGCACAAGTCATCAGCCTGTATCCTGGGGTCCCCATGCACTCCTGACTGAGAAATATAATTTGCCGTGTGTTTGAGTGAAACCCTGATTTGCCGATGCAAAATAAACCCATGGCTGCAGGTGCACAGACGGATAAGGATGGGATTATTCAAGGTCAGGTTATCCTGTCTGTGCTAACGCAGTAGGAGATTAATGAAGGAAGGATTTTGCTGTTAAAAATGACCCACTACACTTCTTCCATGTGAACAGACACTGTCTATACTGCAGTTGGAAATGTAGCTGCAGTCCAGCAGGATGCTCCCAAGCTAACTTTAACCAGTCTGGAACAACTGACCATGTAGCAAAGATACAGGAGCACAGGCACCAGCTGCTCACCTACAGCCCTTGGTGGGCTTGTATAGCCTGTATGGGCTGAAATCTCTGTTCTTCCATTTCTGCTGTGCTGTTGCTACTCAACCCATAGTACAGTTCACCCTTCTCATTGCGGTGTGGACCCAGCCTCAGCAGCCAGAGTCAAGCCAGCACGTTCTTCCGTTTTGATCAGAATTAAAGGAAGGCAGTGTGGCATTTGGAGCCAGCCCCAAGCTTCCCTCTCGTAGGTGCTCCGCTGCCAGTGATGTGAAATACCTCTCCCCAGACTTGAGCAGCTGGCAGACATGGGGCTGATGCGTTATGCGGCTCTAGTTCAGTTGGTTTGTCTTCACAAGGGTGGGATTTATTTCTAGTAGTGACATGGCACAAAAGGAAGTGCTATGTGAAATTACTGTTTTCTTTCTCTTTTCTACCTGTCAGAGAGTGAATTCCCTCCCTTTTTAGTTTGTATTTCAAGCCAAAATAGCTGATTCTTTTGTGTTGATGGGAGAATCCAGATCAGTCTGTTGAAACCTGGCATTAAGTGTTCCTTACGTACCAGAATGGAGAAAATAATTATCTTCGGTTACTTTGGTTTTCCTTTGCTTGCTCTAAAGCCCTCTGGGTGTCTCTTGAACAGGCCCAGAGTCCTTGGCTTCCCCACTATGGAGCAGTTGATGTCCATTTTACTGGCATGGCTGACTGTTTCCGGCAAACTGTGAAGAACAAAGGTGTGCTTGGCCTTTGGAGTGGACTCACACCCAGTCTGCTCAAGGTGAGGTTTTGCTTTTACCCTAATCAAAGACTATCCTGAAGTAATCAAGACACACTTTTGGACAGTTGGCATTAGAAAGCTTATGACATGCCTTCATATTTATTAGCAGCTTACAGTTGACAGAGTCTGTGACAGAACAGGTATAACTTCACGCAGGTTATAATTCAGCTTTGGAACTTGGTTTGGTCATATTTCCCCAAATGTAAGCTTGGCTTCTAAATGTCACTACTTTCAAGTTCATTTGAATGTCCTTAGAGAAGGGAGTGGTGTTTAACGCACAAGGTAGGCTATGGATGGGGGATTGCAAGTGATCCACTTAGGACAGCTAAACAAGTTCTACTTCTCAGCTGAGCTCCCGTAATTTGACATGTTGTACCAAGCTGTAAAGAAAATTGGGCTTGTATAAGCCACTTCACCAGAAGTCAAAAGTAGTACTTTCAAACAGCTATTTAATGCATGCATATTGGTTGCTGCATATTGGTTACTACAGCCCTTGCTGAGCTGAAAGCATGAAATAAAGCATGGTAGCTTAAACAGAAGGTAATTTAGTTTACATAAATACGTTTCATAGTGCTGCGGTGAGGATTACCTACATGGAGTACTACAAGTCAGCTAATGAGTGGTAATTGAATGACAACAGGATTGTGATGGCCTGCCTGTGCCTGGCCCTACCTTGGCTGGTATAAAGCCCCGTGGCACCAGAGCTGCTGATTCTGCATGGGGCAAAAGAAGAAAATTGTTCACTCACTCTGCTGTATTTAGAATAAATCCCACATTTCGTACCGGGATTTGCTGACGTTGCTTAGGATTTGCGTAGGTATTTGACAAGTTGTGATAATCTATAGGCTAGCACAGACCTTGTTCCTCACAATATTGTTATAATTAGTTATGTACCGATAATAAATACCTACTTTTAGCAAGCTGCAGGTGTCAGCCTAGTTTGAGGTGAGACTCTGATTTTATATAAATGAGCACAACTCTATTAGTAGATCCCATCAGATTTGAAGTCCTAGACGTTTCCTTTTTTAAAACATCTAAGATAAGAATGCTGCTACTGAGTCTAATATTGCTAATACTGCTTTTTTATCTTATGTTGGGTTTTTTTTTTTTTATTTTACCAGATTGTCCCATACTTTGGCGTTATGTTTAGCACCTTTGAATTCTGCAAGCGGGTCTGTCTGTACAGAAACGGTTATATTGAATCACCTTTAAATTACAAGCTAACTCCTGGCGTGGACCAGAGTTTACAGCCACAAGAACTGAGAGAATTAAAGATCCTCCGAAGGGAAAATTTTGAGCCAAGGAAATCAGCGCTTGAAAACTGACATCAGAGTGTCCATTGCAGATATACACACGACCTTTCTTAAGGACCTTTGCAAGAAAGACACGCTGAACTACAGGTACCAGCATCTCAGCAGATTGCATGGTTTTAGTACTGAGACACCAGTTGCAGGAATGAATAAATCTTGTATCTCATTTGCTGAATGGATATAAACAATATGAATATCAAGCATATACTGGAGAGATGCATCTAGTCTGAAAACACTGTGCTATTGGAACTTGAAATTACGTTGTTCTAGGTGCTTTTCAATACTGAATAGCCATTTTGAGATAAAACCACTTGCAGAAAGGCAAGAGAACTGAGATGAGAGTATAAATTGTATTTTCAAAAATATTAAGAACATCTAAATGGTTTTTTTTTAAGTAATCTGAGATACCAAGTCAGCCAAAAATGATAAACAGACTAAAATACATACAACATGCAAGAATTTCTACTGAGTCTTTTTTTTTTTAGTGATATTGTGTGGACATGGCATTCTGCGGATACAGAATTAGTCTCAGTTCAGTCACACTCCAGAATCCCCTCTTCAGTTTTCGAGATTTACTTGAGAATAATACTTTTGTATGAATCCTTGGTGTAAAAATGAAAATATGCTGCTGCAACCGTGCTTTTGCTAAGAGAGGATTGTGATGTGCAAAATGAACTGTAACACACTGGAATGACAATCTTGCAAACTTAAGTGCATATTAGAAAATCTTCCCCCCTTTCTCCTGTGTTGTTACTGCATGTACGTGAATTATTTCAGGCTTTGAAAAATAGCTTTCCTGAAGTTGCCTAACTGAAATATTTCCTGAAAAATGCAGTTCTTAAACATGTTAGATATTTCAGAGCCACGAGCCTTGTCATGTTGTTTTGGTATTCTTAAAAGTCTATTTTTATATTAAAATACTTTTTAGTTCCTGTGCACAGACCCAGGCCTACTGTGCTGCTCAGACCTTGCCAGCAGAATAGCGCTGTGCACACAACCTGTGCTTGTGCCACTTTAGCTGCTGCGGTCCAGGAGCCACAGATAGTTTCTGTAAATAGGAGCCTCTCTGCATGACCACGAGGCTATTGCCAGTGCCAATGCCATTGGTAGGCATCTGACCAGACTAGGGAGCTTTTGGACAATAAAAGATTATCTTGGTATTTATACCTGAGGACCTGGGGTATTTCTCTGGTTCCTTTGTAGAAGTACAGCCATGGAACAGCCCCATCGTAGTGCCTTTAAAAAAACTTTAAACCCCGTATCCACGTGGGAAGGCGGCTCTGCCCTCTGCCACATGTCCCACCAGCCTTGGGCTGTGACAATGTGTGAATCACAGCAGCTCGGTAAGGTGTGTGCCCACCACACCTGCCCTAGCTGCAGCAGCCTGGGCTCAGCACAGGATCTGCCTGGTGGTTTACACCGCTTTTTGTGCGTGTTTTTGTACCGTTTATGTCCCTACTGGGTGTAAATAAGTCAATCTCAGAAACTGCTTGGTTAGGCCAGGTCACAGCAGGATGAGGCAATGGCAGATCAATGCAGGAACAGTCTGTGACTATGGAGAGAGATTTGCAGAAAGATTTGGGATAATTGTAAGGCCTGCCTTGCACCTAGAACTCAACGTTGATGTACCCTGCAGCTGAGGTCTTGCAGTATCTCTTAATGGGCTTGCTCAGTTCTGCTGCAGTGGTGCTTCATACTGGTTTTCTTCTCGGAGAAGAAATGCAGGCATTGATAGCAAAAACTAAGATGGTAGAGAGCAGATCAGGTGGCTCGTGCATCATGCTGAGGCTGTAAGAGCTTTTGGCTCTCTAATCAACCTGCCTAGTGAACATGTTTCTCCATGCCTCATTTTCCCCATCTGCACAGTGCAGGTAATAATACTGAGACTTATTTGAGATGTATGAATAGGGAGATGTGAGTTGTGAGCATATTGAGGAGGAATGGATTTCTAAAGAGTGCCCTTACCTTGCCCAAGCGTACCTGTATGTTTTTTACTAACGTTGTATTTCTAAATAGATTTTAAAGATTGAATGATGGGTGCATATGAATGTCTGATCAGCTCTTCAAACCTGGTAAGAGTCAAGTGAGTCAAAAAGTTACCTCTAACTTGTTTCTGATATGCTGCTAACACCTTTGTATGGTAATGTACTCCTACGACCCATAAATCACTCACTAACCTTTTATCAACCAAGCCTCTACTTTGCGTAATCACATCTATGCATGAGAAATTCCCCCAAAAGGTAACACTAAAATATTTAAGACGGCACCGAAACAAAGTGCTTCAGAAGCGTATCGCTGTAAAACGGTGTGTGGTCATGAAGAACCAGTTAATAGCAAGGCTAAATGGTAGAGACAGCTCTTGGGTAGGTGAACGGTAACTCGGGTGACGTTTGGAGGCAGCCATGCAGTAGAGGTGGTAGGTGGTGGGGTACGGATCTGTCTGAGCATCTCGCCCCAGCTGAGCTCAGCGGTGTGACCGACTGATGTAGGGAATCCATACGATACTTGGAGCTCTGTGACTCCCGGAGCAGGGGGATCGTAACGGGAGAGGTCTCGGAGCGGGGGTCTCGGCTGACGTTCCGTGAGCTCGGGCAGCCAGACTGGACCCTGTAGCCGGCTGAAGACGAAGGAGGCTCCGCGCCTCCCCCGTTCCTGCCTAAACCACAGCCCCGCTGTCTGCCCGGCCGCCTGCGCTGTTGCCTTCGCCATGGCACCCGGATGCCGCGGAGGGGCTGGCGGGGACGCGGGCACGGGAGGCCCCGCCACCGCCACATGGGCTGCCCGGGGCGGGGGGGAGAGGGGGGGCCGGGCCGGGCCGGGCAGCTCCCACCCTCT
>VYZV01041321.1:1507-13330 GCA_013401275.1 Pandion haliaetus | reverse complement strand
GGCCGGCCAGGGGGTGGCGGGATCGGGGCGCTGACGGCGGCGTCTCGGCCCCCGCAGGTGCAGCACGCCAGCAAGCAGATCGCCGCCGACAAGCAGTACAAGGGCATCATCGACTGCGTGGTGCGCATCCCCCGGGAGCAGGGCGTCCTCTCCTTCTGGCGCGGCAACCTGGCCAATGTGATCCGGTACTTCCCCACCCAGGCCCTCAACTTCGCCTTTAAGGACAAGTACAAGCAGATCTTCCTGGGCGGCGTGGACAAGCGGACCCAGTTCTGGCGGTACTTCGCCGGTAACCTGGCGTCCGGGGGTGCCGCCGGCGCTACCTCCCTGTGCTTCGTCTACCCCCTTGACTTTGCCCGAACCCGCCTGGCAGCGGATGTGGGTAAAGCCGGGGCCGACCGGGAGTTCAGTGGGCTCGGTGACTGCCTGGTCAAAATCTTCCGGTCGGATGGCCTCAGGGGCCTGTACCAAGGCTTCAGTGTCTCTGTCCAGGGCATCATCATCTACAGAGCCGCCTACTTCGGCATCTACGACACCGCAAAGGGTAGGTTGACCAAAGTGGCACTAAAAGGGAGATGCTGGGCTGTGGCATGCCTGTAGTGCGTTTGGGCAGATGCTGGTGGCTCTCCTGCCATTCTCACCGAAACCTGTCTCCCGCAGGCATGCTTCCAGACCCAAAGAACACCCACATCGTTGTCAGCTGGATGATCGCTCAGACCGTCACCGCTGTCGCTGGTTTGACCTCCTACCCTTTTGATACGGTTCGTCGTCGCATGATGATGCAGTCTGGCCGTAAAGGAGGTAAGGTTCTACCTCCTCGTGTAGGAAGTGTCAGGCATCCCTGAATCAACAGTTGGTGGTGGAGCTGAGGTGAAGGCAGAGTGGCTTGGCTTTCACCAAGCCATGTGGATATCCTCATCTCTTGTAAACAGCAGGGTGTGAGAGAGGCTGCAGAAGTGGGTGTCAGGCTGTGGGCACGGATGGGTCAGTCTGCAGCATGCCTGTAAGGTGGCGTGCACCAGTCAGATACCCGTCAGTAGGTAGGAACAGCAGAACTTGCCCAAGGATGTTGCAAACTAGTGTCTCTGGGCCAAGAAGAGACATCCCTGGTAGCAGGCACGGCCTGGCTGACTGTGCAATAGCTTTTGGGTCTGTAAGTGTTGGTGTCAAAGCAAACAGTAGCTGCCTTCTGCTCGAACCGGTCCTTCCAGTGTCTCCTAGGGGTAATGCAGCAGCAGTAGCAGTGTATCTCCTGGGTGATCTTGTCCTCTGATGCGCTAATACAGGAGAAAGTCAGTCAAGAAATGGGATGCACTTGAGATTATGAAGCTGGCAGATACGTTAGGCCATTTCTGACCTGAATGTTGGGGGTCACGGGCATCAGATTCCTAACGCTGTCTGTCTCCCGCAGCGGACATTATGTACACTGGCACTATTGACTGCTGGCGGAAGATTGCCCGGGACGAGGGCTCCAAGGCATTTTTCAAAGGTGCATGGTCAAATGTACTCCGAGGAATGGGTGGTGCTTTTGTCTTAGTCCTGTATGATGAAATCAAGAAGTACACATAAGTTGTTTCCTGTTGTGAACTGGCATGTTGTTATATGTAGTCTATGACCGTTCATGGACTGGTTTGAAAACCGTCTAGATACTAAACAGTGGCGGCTGATGTTTATACAGGTTGGCATGGGGCAGGGGTGACTGCCTGCCCTGTCTTTATCAAGTTATTCCTCCCTGATGGGACTCACCATGGTTTCTATTTCAGTCACTCCTGCTTAAAAGAGTACAAAGAAATAAAAATCTGAAACCAACTTTCCTCGACTCATGTTTGTTCTTGCAGCAGCTGCAGCATGAGGGGGTGGGGGTCTCTACAGTGATTGTAGAGAAGGATGAAGACGAACCACCTCCATCCTGCACGCCTCACTGCCTGCTATCTGTGGCCTCCAGCAGGTAAACACAGTGCAGGCTGCTGAGGAAACTGTGTAGTGTTTCCTCCCCAGTGGAGGCCAGTGGTGAGGGCTGGAATAGGGGCTGGCAGCTCTGAAGGACTCACCCGGTTGATCTCCCCTCAGACCCCGGTAACCAGAGATGATGTGCTGGCTGTGTGCCACCAGTCCTGCCCCTGGCCTGTCTGCTCCCTGGAGCTGGTGAAACCTTTTTTTGAAAGTGCCAAGTGCCCAAACCTTCTGCAAAGCACAGCCCTCACCATGGCACTGAATGCCTGGGAGGCTGGAGAAATGTCTAAGGGGTATTTGCTGCTGTCCAGAGGAGCAGAACTGGCATCATGTACTCTGGCTTAGAAACTGAGCTACCTGCTCAGGCGTGTTAAAACCCAGCTAGAGAAAGTAAGTGCAGGTAATTGCTGTGCTTCTGTAGAGCCCCTGGCTAGTCTTGCCCTCGCATGAGGTGCTGCACTGTGGGGATGTAGTAGCTGAGCAGAGACAGCTCGTGTGCCAGGGCTGTGCTTGCCAGGCAGGAGCCGCCTCCCCAGGCTCATCCCTTACCCCTGGAAGTTAAGCTTGTCCCAGACCCAGATTCTGGGAGAACGGGGAAATTCCTTTGTGCTGCTCCGGCAATTTGGGAAAAACACTGCAAGACTGGGCAATGTGTGTGGCTTGGCCTTTACCTAGACATCTCTGTGGGTCTGTGAGCCACCCCAGTGAAACTGCCTGGTTTCTGCCTGGGGAGCTGGGGTGGTGAGTGGATGCTCTCCTGGTCCTCTGTCCTTAGATCAGCGAGTCTTTCTTTCCTCACTGCCCCCACGCCTTTAGTCCTTTCTGGCTGCCCAGGCCTGCTGAAGCAGTTGATCTCAATCACTGAAACCAATCTCAACCACCAAACAAGCCCTCGTGTTGCAAAAGGTGGTAGTTGTTTTTATTGCTCAAATCTAAGTGGCGTAGCCGGGCATGAGAGCACAGCACCGTCCCGCCGCAGATGGCATCGGTGTGCTTGGGTCCCTGTGAATGGGTGTGTGCGTTCGTGATGGGAGATGGTCTCATGCCACGCTGTTGAGCCAAGAGCCTTCGCTGGTGCTTTTCAACTGCCCCTGGGCTCCTGTGGTGGGAGATCCCCTCCTGCAGAAACAAAATGGGCTGAAATTTTCCCCGTGAGAGGTGGAGCAATGCCACAAGCGGTAGGCAGCGTGCTGTGGAAGCAGGCAGGGGGCTGCGCCACAGGGCAGCCTTACCGGGGAGCCCTCTCCTGCTGCACAAATGCAAGCTAATTAATTAAGGGCTCTTGGCTCTTAGTGCCTCCTGCTGCTAAGCTCTCCTGGATTTCAAGGGCTGTTCTGAAATGTTGCTGGCTGCTGAGCATGGGGCATCCTTTCCTTTCCTCCGCAGGGGATGCGTGGCTGGGCTGGGCCATTAGCACAGGGAGGTAAGTGCATCATTTCTTTCTCCGCACAGTGGTGAGTGACCGAGGTGCTGAGCCCGGCCGTTGTGCCAGGCTGCAAAGGAGCTCAGCTGGGGGACCCATAAGTCTTAGACCTACAGCATTTCACACTGGGCTTGGGGTGCAGGGCTGGCACCGAGTGAAATGGGTTGCAGCCACCCATGCTAGTTACTGCCTTTGGGACTCAGGGAAGAAGCACATGTTTCACAGCTTTCTTTATGTCTGGTGCACAGGAGACGCAGGGCAGAGCCTGCAATGGGTTTTCCCTGTGTTCCGCTGCCGGGGAGCACAGGCTGGCAGCCCCCCTTGGCCTGGGGCCCTCTGGGGATGTAACCTCCCCCTCCTGGCAGCTCCCCTGGGAGCAGATTTATCTGCAGAAGCAGGTTGAGGGGTTCACCTGCTGCTTTTGCCACTACAGGAGCACATTACTGTGGGATCAAGGGCTTTGTTCTTGCGGGGAAACTGAGGCACGGAAAAGGGACTGGGGCCAGCCAGTGGCAAGGCAGCAAGCTGAGTGAAGTCCCTCCAACACACAAGCATTTTTTCTGCCAGGCTGTGCTGCCCCAGGGACGGCAGGGATGGATTTTCCTTTTAAACATACTTTTCTTGTGGGGAGTACTGAACATCTCGTACGTCATGATTTCCTTCACGGGAGCCGTGCCCGGCCTGGTGTATCAGCCCCTTTGCTGGCGGGGAAGGGTGGGCAAGTGCCTGTAAGGTTGCTTTCATCTTGGCCCCTTGCCCAGCAGCCGTAAATCCCAGGTTTAGGAGCTGTTGACACAGCACGGCTGGGCATGGGATCGTGTGAAACACTTGTCAATGGCTGGGGCAGGTGGCGAGGGGTACTGGAGGTTCGGAATGGCTCAGCGCGCCAGCCCCCCCAGGCTGGGCTGGCTGTGGTGCTGAGGGGCTGTGGGATGGGGCTGCCCTTGCCCCCCACCGGCTTTGTAGGGCTGGGACCTCGCCGGCTGGGCTGGATGCTGTGGGGACCACCCTTCGCCTGGAGGTTTGGGTGCCAGGCAAGGTGAGGCAGGGGCAGCCACCCTCTTCCTAGGGGAATTTGGGAGATGCTAATGGTGGCAGAGGTGGGAGCAGGGTTCTGGGGTTTGCCCTGGGCAGCAGGAGGGAGGTGTGATGGCTGGGCTTCCTGCTTTCTCCTCTGCTGGAGATGGGTGCAGGACCAGGCAGTGACCGGGGAGAACAGCAGTGTCCCCCAGCCCCCATCTCACCCCACATCCAGACTGAGCTGTGGAGACTACAGGGGAGCATCATGGCCAGGGTGTCCCAGTGGTGGCAGGGGAACAGGGGTGAGGAGGCACACTTGGGCAGGAGGGATCTTCATCCACCTCGTGCAGGCAGGGAACAGAAGCATGGGGTATGCCTGAGCAGGCAGGTGGGCAGCCCCAGGCTCACTCTGCCTGCATGAGGCCACATTTCTACCTCGTGTTTCCACGTTCACATCTCTGCCTTCAAAGTGCCACTGAAGCCTGACCTCCTCCAAGCCATGCCCAGCACTTGGCACACCTCAGTGTAGGGTCTGAGCGTGGCAAAGCTGAGCCCCTCGTGGCTGGAGGAGAAGCAGCAGAAACCGGTTGTGTTGCATGGAGTTGACCTGCTCCTGAGGAAATAGGGGCTTGTCTGAAAGCTTTCTCCAATGCACACACTGCGCCTCTTGCTGTGGAGACCGGTGCGTGGATCTCACCAGAACTTGCAATGGAGAGCATCTCACCTCAGGGACCTGACTTGCACAAGACCAGTGCAGTGCCAGCTCATCCCTCCTGCCATCCCCTTCAGCAGTTGTTGGGCTGCCCCAGGCTGTGTCTCTGGGCTCTGGATGGAGCCAGGAGTCCCCCTGCCCCCATGTCCTTGTCACCATGGGCCAGGCATCCTCCATGTGCTGCTTGCACTCCTCCGGCAGCGGTTGGCGCAGAGGGGCACGGGAAGGTGCAATCCTTTGGGTCATGCAGGGTAAAATCGGTTGTTCCCGGTGGGGTGGGTGTGTTGAAACCACCTGCAGGACTGATCCTGCCACTGCCCAGCCACGCGAGGTGTCCCCGTCAGCTGCCCAAAGCACATGGGTCGGTCTGCAGAGCAGGAGCTAAAGCTGGTGTGCTGGTGGGGACACAGCCCCGTTTCTGCACACCCTGGTGCCATACCGAGCTGCTGGGGGGGGGGTTGGTGGTGGTTTTGGGCACACTGAGCCCTCAGGAGCTGCCAAAACCCACACCAAGACCCACAGCATCAGGGAGGTTCTGGGCGGTATTTGTCCTACCAGGGGTTTGCTGGTTGTCACTGTCTGATCCTGCTGGGGTTGACAGGAGTTACAGCTCTGGTTGCAGGGATGGGGCAGTGTTTTTCTGGTTGACAAGCAAAGAGAGATTGGCCACTTGTGCCTTGAAATCCACCCCAAAAGCGAGCATGCTGTGACCAGCTAGGTTCATAAAATCTCCCCAGTGGAGAGCTACAAGGCTTCCTCCGCCATCCCTCGGAGCCCAGCCGTGCAGCCTTTTAAACAAGCCTGTAATTTTTATTTTGGATTTTTAAATGCCTGGATGTGGCAGTACCCCATGGACCTGTGGGACTCTTTAGGGTAACACCAGCAAAAGCTGAGTCTAGTTTGATTTAGGCTGATCGGTCAGTGCTGTTCCCAAGCTGATCACATTGTCATACATCCAAAAAAAGTTAGCATGCATTTATTAGTATTCATTGCAATAGTCTAGGGAGTCAGAGCGAGCCATCTATATGCTAGTCTAGCAGGTGAAATAATAGCAGAAACACAGAGCACAGCACAAGGAGAGCTGTAATAGCTGACCAGAAATATTTGCCTTCAGGTTTCGAGGCTGAGCTCTGCACATGGTCCAGCCACCTGGTCACTGCCGGGCACCATGGTGCCATGGCCCTGTGGGGATGCAGGTGACGCTGGGGAGCTGAGAGCGTCCCAGCTGGGGCTTGCTGCTGCCGTGTCCTGCAGACAGACCCTTGCTGTGGGGCGGTGGGTGCACTGCCCCCCCATGGCTCCCCACAGCACACCCCAGGGCCTGTGGCACCAGCCGTGGGTGCAAAGCAAGGGAGCCATCAGCACTTGCTCCCTTGAAGGCAGCTTTCTACCCTGTGCAGCTGTGCTGAGTGGGAACATCTTCCTCGTGCCACGTGCAGGGTTATGAGGCCTGGACAGGAAGGCCGGGCAGCTCCACAGGGCTCCCCCAAACACCCTGCAACCCTGCCCTGGGAGACAGCCCTTGCTGGGCCCAGCTCCGAGCTATTAACCTGTCCGGAGCCCAGGCAGATAAATGCCAATAAAGCTGTATACCAGCTTCTGAACCAGCCTTAGCGTTATCCAGCACCCTGGAATCTCTGTGATGGCACCAGCTGTGTTTGGGAAGGCAGGTGGGGAGGACCCCGTGTTGCTCTCCAGGTACAGCTACAATTAACACTGACCAGGTCAGATGTGCCATTCTTCTAAAGTGTTTACAAACTGCATGGGTTTTTTTTTTTTTTTTTTTACAGGTTATGAGGAACAAGGCAGCATTGCTACACATGGAGCTATTCTGACATGGTAATTCAGACTAGGTTCTTGCAAAGGTGCTTGGAAACTGGACTGGACTAAGCCATGGCACACACTAAGCTAAGTCTGGCCATGTGTGGCATTATTTTTGGAACATATCCCCTCCTCCACTTTTATTTCACATGCTACTTTGCTTTGCAATACACCTGCATCTGGACAAGTTCTTATGTACAATATAGTCTCTGTTAAACAAACAAATATATCACCTACCTATATTTACAGATTTATAAAAACTAATGTTGGCTTCTACAGTAACACAAAATCTGACTTTTCTTTGGTCTGAACACTGCTGCCAATTACCCAGTTGCTACCAGGGTGTGGGAAACTCTACAGAACGGCTAGCTTTATCTATTATAATAGGCCATTTAATCAGGCATTTGAACTAGGTGCCCGTGCTTCCTGCTGCTGTAGTTAGCTAACATCTTTTAATTCATTTAGATCTAGAAATGAAAAACCCAACCCGATTTAAATTGTTGTGACCTGGATCTAGTTAGGGCAGGAAATACACGCTTAACAATGTATTGGATCAGATTCTCTGTGTTGGAGTTGTTTCGGCCATTGACCGCATAACTAGAGTGTATTAACAATATCTCAGAGACTGCTAGCGTGACAAACTACATACCCCCCCTTTCTGACCGGGTCCGTGAGTCAGCCCTGAGCCAAACTAGGCAGATCTCTAATGACAAGAATGGAAAACATTTACTGAACATGGGCTGGCCTTCTAAAGGCCAGAAAGAAGGAGTGCTTGTGCTGTGCTGTGAATGCTGGCTCGCGGTGCGCAGCTGAGGAAGTCAATGGCAGTTGGTAAGTGCTGCTTTAGACAACTTGTGCTGAGCTGTGCACTTACCGAATTTTCTTCGTGCCTCACTGAACTGCAAAGCTGGTCCTAGTCCCACCTGGCAGTCCCACGTCAGCTGAAGCCCTGCGTTTTGTCACTCCCAACCTTAACCCTAACTGTAAATCACACTATCCCCGAGTCAGCTTTTGCTCTGGCTGTCACTTGAAGCATGTCCGTACATCATCCTTTATGATAACTGGAGACTAAGCAGTCTGCATCCCAGCAGACCGCACATGGTTCAAAACCCATTTTCAAATTCCAAAGTCTTCGACTCCGGCTTGGAAAAAACTTCCTAATTTTTATAGAGACCAACCTGCGGTTGTTTGGAGCGTGGGTCGCTCCCAGAGGAACCCTGGGGCCCTCACCTGGCTGCACTGTGCTACCACACTTGGAAAAGGGGTTTGTGTAACGGAGTTGTACCCACTCATCCCTCCTGCCCTTCCCAAGTATTACACACCACCTTATAATTGCTTAACTGAAGAGCCGCTGGGCATAGGCTTCTGGAAATAGGCTTCAGATTAGCAGATCATCAGCAGTGAACAAGAAAGACCAGCGCTGCTTGAGTTAACCTGAACACGTGCTTACCCAGCCTGGCATTAAATTGTCGCAGGACTGACGGACACATCCCTGCCTGCCAGCTCTGACGCAGAGTTCAATCCCTCCCTTACACCTTATTTCCCCAAAGGAAGGAAGGATTCATGCTTAGGCTAAGCAGACCTTAAGTTTTCCCAGTCAGAGTTATAAAGCCAGATGGAAAATCTTTATTGATTATAGAAAGTCTTCCACGATAACTGTGGGAGATGAAGCATCTTCTTCATTGCTCACATTATCTTACAATACTTGGTAGAGTGCAAACACCCTAGGAAAAGTATTTTAGTTGAAATCCGTAACACGGTATTTAATCCCAAGTAGAGCAACAAAGACACGGGCTATCGAGCACTATTATTACATCATGCAAGCGATGCAAAATACTACTTCCCAAACAAGGTACTTTACACACGAATTCTTAATGTTGTCTTTATCCAAGTCCTTAGTGGTCAGTGCATTCAAAATAGTTTTTCCTTCTCCTTCACATTTTAGAACTCCAAGTACTGGTAATGTTTTGCAGAACAGGTTAGTTCAGATGTGCAGCTGTATTCTACTTTAAATGATCACCAACCGTATCAGTAGCTTCCAACTATGTATTTGTACTCATTACTGGTGTAACATGCAGGCAGTTTTTGTTTTCAGTAGTTTAAAACAGGGTTGGATTTCATGTTCTTGTATTGGGCTGTATCCGTCGGGACAGTGTAATTCTGTACAACCGCACCATTCCGATGTTCAATAGGGGCTGAGACTTAAGAGCTGCAGCCAAGCCTGTGCTGGCTACCTTTGACAGTCTGTCTGCTAGTCAGGGTGAGCAGCAGCATGATCAAGCCTTCCATCTGAGTTGTTCCAGACTGTGTTAGAATAGCGTTGTCTCTCAGACTGCTGCACGCTTTGGACACATTTAAAATAACAAAACGAACAACAGGCAGAGCTTACTTTTGTAACAATTTCTTTGTTGTACAGTTGACCTACTGTTCTAATACATTTATGGAAATCTTACACATTTGAGAACTACCAAAACAAAAAGACAGGTATCTAAAGGTGCGCTGAACTCAGGAAGGCACCCAGTGAAGATTTTCCCAGAAGTAAATATTCTGGCTGGAACAGCTTGCTCGTAACACTAGGTCCATAGAGAACTGCAGTTTCAGCGAAGTCTGCAGTGCCATTGGAGTTATTAGAATTGGTACCAGAGTATCACTTAGGACAGAGAGGTACTCATCCTCCAAGCTGGTTGCAGCATGTTGCCCTTGAACATTGTCTGTTACTTCTGCTTTGTTGACAGATCTGCGGTAGCTCCTCGTAGCTTTCTCCTGTCTCTGAATACCCAGCAGGTATGCAGCGTTTCATTTGAACTGGTTATCAATCAGAGTTCCTTTCATCTTGGCTTTCTTGGCTTCCAACTCGGCCTGATTAAGAAAATTAAGACAGAATGAAATAGTGTCTGGATACGTTTCCCTTCAGTGCTCCAATGAGGTTTGGTCTTCTTGTCTGACCACTGCAAGCTTTTCACACCAGGAGCAAGAGTAGCTCAAGTTCTTTGCTGACTCTCTCCTCCCCTGAGCTACAAAATGAGGGCCACCTTTAAAATCATAAAAAGTCCAAGACTAACTGCGCAGGAGACAATTTCATGCTTTCTATCCTCAGAAGGAAGCTGCACATTCACCGCCCGCTCCCATCTACTCCTCTCCTGTCACAGCAGGTAAGATCAGCTGTGATGTTCTTGCCATTAATTCTTCCAGCGACCCTTCTGGTAGCAGCTGAGCCAGCAGGTCCTCCACAGGGCCTTAGCTTGCCCTGACTCCTCATGGCAAAGACCTGCTCTGCCAAGCAGGCTTGAGAGCACAGCGTTAGGGGTGCTCTGGTTGGCAAAGCCATGGCCTGGTTTCCCCCTCCCTTGTTCCTCATCCAACAGATCACAGAAAATCTCCTGCAAAAGCTCTGCTGCTGCTCTTCAGTTAGCTCTATAGGTAACTGCATATGATTTTAAGTTCAGGAGGACTAGAAGAACATCTCTATAAAACCTGTAAAGGAAAAGTCATCCTCACAGAGCTACAAGTTCCCCATGACTGTACCAGGACCTCTGTACTTGCAGTCCAATCTGCAAGATAGCTTTTGTGTACAACGCCAACAGATCTCACAGATTTGTGTCCAACACCGATGAAAACACTCACCAACTCCTGTAGCCTTCTTTTGCTCATGCCTTTGCGTTCCAGCTGTTTCTCAATCACTTTTGCATTCTGGGCATAGGAATCTGCAATCTCCCTCTGGAACACATACAGTGTCATATGCAACAGCAAACCCCAAAGTAACAACACCTCACCCAAATGGTGAGACGATCACTGGTTTGATCAGTGTCTGAGACAGCTGCCCAGTTCAGGTGTGACTGCCACTAAGGGCAGACAAAACTCACTGCTTCAATCTCCTCCTCCTCTTCATCAATTGTGGAGACTGTGACAGAACTGAACTTGCCCATGTCTTTGGTCCGTTTGGTCATCATCACCTGTGTGAGAAGCAGAGAATTTTGTTAAACCTTGGCAATAGTTGTGCCACTAGGGATCACTTTGCCCTCCAAAGCTTTTAAGGCTTCTCATGCAAGTCATTAAGATTAGCTGAAGTCTGTGCGTGGCAAAGGAGAATCATCCCTAGTGATTTCTGGGCTTAAAGCTGTCATTAATCTGAAGCAAACTCACTGATATACAATAGATGAGCCAGCTTTTGAGAATCACCGTGCAGACTACCAATCTGACCTAATTGCAAATGGAAACTTTCTGGTAACTCAGCCTAAACATCAGGGACAGTCTAGATTTCCAAGTTTATTTTGCTTTCCTTTAGGGCTAGGACTCCAAGCTACTCTGTAAAGGAAAACTTAAGCCAGATGGGGAGAAGACACCACACTGAGTTATTGTTTAGAGGTCCTTTTCTTTCTTTTTTTTCTCCTCTCTGCCCCTGCCATGAAGTGATTTTACTCACCACACCCTTCTGAAAAGCAGAGATAGCCTTTTTACTTCTCTAAAGCCAATTACCTTTTTGGGAGGTTCTTGTTTCTGAGTATATATGTTTGTTTTCCCAAAACCCTGGCCAAATTTGACCACAGCACCATCCACAATGAACGTCACGGGAGCATTTTTCTGTTGGTGTTGATAAAAGAGCAGCAGCCCACACCTGGAAACAGAAACACACGTAACTGGGGGGGGAAACCTAGGTTCTGGATTCCTACGGTTACCTGGCAAACGGATTCAGGAAGTCACTCAGGAGCCACCGCGGTCACTCACTTGCCACACTTCTTCCTGAACTGCCGCTCTATGCCTTCGGGCCTGGGGGACAGAGGAAGAGCTTGAGAAGAGCGCGAAGACGGTGAGCACTGCCGCCTGGCTGATGGGCCCCAGGAGGCAAGGCCAGACCAGGGTAACCTCCTCCCCGGGCCGCGGAGGGGGTCTCGGG
>VYZV01041314.1:137170-148044 GCA_013401275.1 Pandion haliaetus | reverse complement strand
CGAAAGCTCCCCGGTGGAAAGCCTCTGAGACCACTAGGTGTCAATCTTGTTCCATATTTCCCGTTGGCCGTATTTCAACCAACTAGTCAATAGGGAGTTTCTGCAAAATTTAAGTTTTTATACCCCTAACATTTTATGTCTGGTAGTTTTATTATGTGCACTACTGTCCACTAGGGATCATACCGCAATACGTATTTTCTTTCAGCCCACAGGTTATTGTTGTTCTGAGTTCTGCGGTCAAAAGTCACCACCTTGCTTGGCATTGCTGCTTTCATGAGTTCCTTAAAACAAAAAATGTGATAATAAACAGCCGTCATGCCTTGCCTGAGGTGTTAGTGTTATGTTTTCTGCATGAAATGTTAAATGCCTGTGGGTTTAACATTTTATTTTTACAAAAGAACAGTTAACATGATTTATTTCAAGATAGTGTTTGGGTAATTTGATTAAAAAAAAAATCAGTATTTCAAGAGGTTTAATCAGATACTCTACATGTTATTTGCCAAGTAAAAAGTAACAGATTTTTTTAAGACATTTTATCATGTTATACCATAATATTTAAATTTTTATCAAGGTATTTTAAAACCAAGGTTTTGCCCCTTCATTTTCTTTAATTTTAGGATTTTCTGCTCTTCCATTCAGCTTATTTTAAACCAGTCTCTAGGTATTTAAAGGTTTCACCACTGTTTCAATTTCCATTGCCTTTGCTTGGTTGACATCTAAGGTTCAATAACATCCCCTGTTTAAGCAAGGACAGAATAACAGACTGGATTACTAATGGCTGCAGTGGAATTAGACAAATATGATGGGGTACTAAAATAGCATTGCAAGTATAACAAACATCCTGAATCATACCGATAAAAGCTGCATACTGTTTAGGGTGGCTTCTCTCCCTATATATCCAAGTACAGCTGAAAAAAAAAGATTTAAGATGCATTTTAGGCCTTTAGAAGTTTTTGTGTTTTTGGTTTTTTTTTTTAAAATGTATTTCTGACACATCAATGACTTTTTTCTAAGCAAAATCACATCGGAATTTAACCTGGGTGAAACAATCCACTTACATATATTCTGTTTACAGACTATCATGACATCCTGTGAGGTTTAAATGATCTACCTGACATTCTTAAATAATAGCATAAACATACATTACATAACATCCAGCAAATTGAAGCACATACAGTTTAGCTCAATAGTTCCCTCATAATTTTTGTAGCTTTGGATGTGTGAAAGATAAGTTGTTAAAAGTATTCACACTGCAATATGTTTTTGTGTATACTCTGTGCTCTTCGCTACTCCAGAAAAGGAAAGTTATTAGCCCTGGAATATCAAGAAGTAGCTTTAGCAGGGAGCAGAGAAAGGTAAGAGAGGAAGCAAAGCTCAAAACCTGCTCCTTCAAAGTTATTACTGTCATTTAGAGCTCTTGTCTGTTTTTCAAAACTGCAGTGATATAAAGCTAGTTGGAAAACAAAATGCTGTATAATATCAGAAGGTGAAGGTATTAGGCAGCCTGGATTGCAATTCTATTGGTTTATTGGAAATAATTACTACAGAGAAAGAAATTAAGTTTTGTTTTGTTATTATTAGAAAAACAAACAATGTCATTAGAGTAAGCAAGAAAAGAATGAGTGCAATGCTACTGCTGACCTTTGTTATGAGGATTAAAGCAATTCATTAGGACACTGGAGGGAAATTCACACTACAGTCACTTGGCTTTGTCTATTGTCTGTCATGTTTATGTTATTAGTTTATTTTTATTGCAATCTACACAACTTCACAAGAAAACAAAACCATTTATATTCTAAGTGAATTTTGACATGCATTTTAAAGCACTGTTTTCAAGTGTGTTAAAAGAAGGGGTCCAGAATAGACCTTTGGTCCCTCCTTATGAACAGCTATTGGGTCATGAGATTTCCTCATGAACAAAACAGCTCCCTTTAAAGAACCATTCACAGGGTTCCATTTTGTGAGTGTACTTTTAAATACATGGTGTACTTCAGACATAAAAGATATAATTTTAATAATTTGCTATCCTTTCTTAATAACAGAGACACCATTTCAAAACAAGCAACCCAAAACTGAAACACGGGGCCTCTTTGATTGTGCCACACATGTATGCATACTTCACACAGATCATACATCCATGATGGCATCTTATTTGTACCTCTTCTTACTTGGGTCATGTTATACTGTCATTTGCCTTCAGGACACTCATATCAAGTAAAGTTTTTTTTGTGGGAGGTATATACTTCATAAGTATGGGTGGCCTTCTGCTTGATGTAAATGTTTCTATAGCTGCAACTCTATGTCTGTCATATATTCTAACACAATATACACCAGCCTTCCTGTTCATCCCACTAAGTTTAGAGCAGATTTTATTTAATCAAGGTGATGCAATGTGCTTCCAAGAAAGCAATACATGACAAAGCGATGGCCACATTTTTGTTTATTTCTCTTGCCACTTAGCTGTAGTGTTTCAAGTTGGAGTGTGAGGTGCCCCATGAAGTAATCTGCTTACTTTTTGTACCTACAAGGTGTCCTGATTCTATATACCTCCATGTTCTTCTAATGTGGGTGAGGAACCTGCAATGCAGACCTCTAAATATGTGCTAAAAATCTCTGCAAGCCCAAGCATTATATGCTCATTAATTTATAAAACTGGATTACTGTAAGATCATTTTTCACAGAATTAGTCAAAGGAAGCAGGGATCCAGGTATCATCTCATGTCTGAGCTGGTGGAGAAAGTTATCTCAACTACTGAACTATCTGAATTATTCTGGGATTTTTCTGTAATGGCTACGGTAATCTTGTTGGTTTGTGATGGTAGATTTAAAGGTATGCAGTCAGCTCACATTTGCTCTTTTAAAGACATATATATTCAGAACCTTTTCCCATGGGTACTTATCTGTATAAACCACATTCCTCTTTGATACTTGAAATTTTCTCGGCATTAAATAATTAAAGATATTTTTGTGCTACATTTAGTCTGGCCAAGCAGAGCATACTATGGGCAGCTGTTGGCTGAAATGTTTGCTTCATACTGTCCAAGATAGTTACCTATAACTTGCAAACAAGTGGAAGGTTGTGAACTTTCTATTTGCTGTAACACATTTAATTTTGACTCCAAAAAGAAGGAAGTTAAAATTAAATTTTAATAAGATACAGACCTACTGTCTGTCTTAAATAGGTTAGACAGACTTGAGTGTAAATCTGCACATATAAGCTGGGTAACATTAGCAAAAATTAATTGTTGGCACTTTTTGTGAACCTTTTTTTGATGAAGCATAATGTTATGATTATTTTAGAAGTGATTTCTTGGAGGCAGGTGTAGAAAAGATAACAGAAGGTTACAGAAGTGTTGATGATATGCCATGGATGGAGACAGAAGGCAATTGCCTGTCAGGAAGAGACTCAAGCTTATCTAATTATGTCTTAAAAAACACTCCTAAAAGTTGAAGCATTGCTGGAAACCACGCCACTGTGGATGCATATCCTTATATTGACTACATTTCACATTAGATAATGAGGGAATACTTTATATGCTCTAAACTTTATGTACTCTAAACACTACCTGTTGCCATCTATAGGGCAATATATAAACTTAGGAGTAAAAGAAAGGAGCCACCTGATAAATTTCAGATGTTTGTGTCCTTTAAATAACATAAAGTAATAGTTTAATAGCACTTGGTAATATCTCTAGAAAATAGATTTTCATATATGGAGATGCAAAAAGGAATGCCTTGTTGCTGATATTTAGAGACGTGACTGATAAATGTATACTCTCCTAAATTTTCTCTTTTTTTGCCTCTCTCTTGCAGCTTTTGTTTGACTTCAAGCTCCATCTCTTCAAATTCCTCTGTCGACTCCCTGCCTTCGTTGTGTCTAGAATTTAATTGCTGCAGTCTGGCCTCCATTTCTCATTCAGAGTGAGATGGTAGTTGAGAAAGGCCAACTACTGGCAATCCCTGCCAGAGTTTTTCTGCCTCCAGTTGCTCTTGCTATATGGCTTTGGATTAGGCTGTGAATAGTGGTTCAGCAACTGTCATATCAGTGCAATCATGTTCAATTCCCTGGATCTGCAGCAAAGTAGAAAGAGCTGTGGGAAAATGTAGACTGCTTGTATGATCTCTGCCTAAATGAAAATGTGTTTTACGTTGTATTACTTGCATGAAGCCAGAGATGGAAAAGAGGAAAAATATCCAGTTCAATTCTGTTTTGAATGCAAAAAAGTAGTAGCTCATTGGGGTTGTATGAGGAAATGTAATGCAAAATAAAGGTAAAACATAAAGAGCATACAATTTCTGTTAATACTGAAGAGATCTACATTAGTCCTATAATCTTTAATTAGCAAACACTGTACTGACACATGAAATCAATTAAAAATGTTTAGCTATTGAGCTACTTGCAGTGAATTTTCAACTGCTAGCAGAAACTATAACACAGTCTCAAAAGAAGTCCTTACCTTTCATCTCCATTGAAATTAGAATGACAAACTGTGTGGTGCTAAACCACATGTTAAGTAAGGCAATAAAGCCTAAATTACTGAACTAACTGCTGCCAACCACTGTCAAGACTAGTAATGTGGTCACTGATGTAATAGACTCACACAACACCTTCCGTAATCACACCAGAACTCGAATGACTAGGTCTTTAGTCCAGGGGCAGCTTTAGTCCAGTCTTGGGTCTGATGTATCTCTCCTGTGAGGACAAGCTGATAGACCTGGGACTGTTCAGCCTAGGGAAGAGAAGGCTCAGTGGGATCTTATCAACATATATAAACACTTGAAGGGACGATGCTAAGAAAATGAACCCATGCTGTTTTCAGTGGTACCCAGTGACAGGACAAGAGGCCGTGGGCACAGACTGAAACACAGGAGGGTCCATCTGAACATCTGAACTGAGTGGCACAGGTTACCCAGAGAGATTGTGCACTCTCCCTCCTTGGAGATATTCAAAAGCCATCTGGACATGGTCTTGGGCAACTGGCTCTAAGTGGCTCTGCTTGAGCAGTGGGGTTGGACCAGATGACCTCCAGAGGTCTCTTCCAACTTGTGCCATTCTATGATTCTCTAGTTTACCTATCAAATTGTATCTCATCAATAATGTCTTTTACTAGTGGAACAGGAACAAAGTGGGGTTTAAGATGAAAGCTTAAAAAAACCCACCTCACTTATTATGATAAAATTTTAAGGATATTCATATTGACATGCAAGAGTGATCAATTCTAGTTTGAGTTTTGATGAGTGACCAGTATGGCTAAGTGGCCAACTTTCTTATTTGAAAGCTCTGTCTTGCTTTATGCAAAATACCAGTGTTAGCTAGTTACAAAGTGATCAGCCTTGTCCTGTCTCTAATCTGCTCCTATAGTTTCTAAAAAACACAGTCTCTGTAGGTAGTGAAAATATTGCTGTCAGGGCCAGCAGAGGCACTAAAAGTTTGGTTATGAAAACAACTTTGTTTCCTTTATAAAGAATTGTTTTTTTTCTTTGGGGCAGGCATGTGGTTGAGGCATGGCCAGAATGCTGGCCATGCTCTGTCTAGCCTATGAATAGCTGGACCATGAAAGGCAACCCACTACCTTCTGTGTGCATTACATTATATACAAATAAGTATGTATTTGCCAATCAAAAACTACCAGTCAAATTATGGCCTACCTGTCACATTAAAGAAAATGTATATCCAGAAGGTATAGTTACCTGCAATTTAGAAGACATGCTAAGTTTGTGGTTTATTATGTGTGTAATTAATGGATGAAGTGAGACAGAAATGCTGCTTTCTTTCACCCCACTGATGGAAACTGCTAGACTAGCTCATTCCCAGATACGTAAGTTACTCAAGGTGAGTTGTAGCATAACTCGCACCAGTGGGAATACAGTAGTTAATTCCAAGAAAGAACAAAAATCCATGAGGAAGAGAGATCTTGCAGCATAACTGACAAATTTCTCCTGTAGCAACTCCATGCTCTAGACCTTGTGTTTACTGCCTGTTTTAACCACATGAATCACTCAGATTTTTTTGATTCAGGGAAAATTAGAAGAAAAATTAGGTTCTTCCTGTATATTTATATTTTATACAGCTTTTTCATTTCCTTGGAAATATTCTTTGCTATTGTGTTAGAACTGAAGGCTAATAATGAAAAATTTACAGTTTCGCCAGCAAGGCACTGCTGCAGAAAATTCTGGATCACTGTACTGTATGATGGCAGCATCTCTCCATTGCTCATTGTAGATCAATGTAAAAAACATTTGGAATGTTAGCCAATTAACAGCTCTACACAATTCAGTATACTTAATCTAACAGTTACTGTGTTTAGCTGAATGCTCATGAAATATTTACAATTTAATCCTTTCTTTCCCTCTTTAAAGAAACACTGGTATAGAGATGGTACATAATTTTGGCCATCTTTATTATGTATATTCTGCAAAACTTCTAACAAAAATAAATATTCAGGAGATGGATTTTTACAGGCTTTTTAACATATTTGAAGCTCACTTTTCATGTCAGCCTGGACAAAAAATAATCTTTCCTTTTACAAAATTTCAGTCATATTTTGAGAAACCTGAAAAATAAAAGCTACTCAGGTGTGATTTTACGTGTACAGCATATCTGTAGGCCACATTTAGCTGGCATGAAAACCTGACAAGAAAATAAAGAATGACATTATATTTTAAATGCAAAAAGGCTTTGTGGTAAAGTGGCAAACACAGTGACCTTATCATTTTAATTGACTACTCCACACAGATCCTAAACAAGTACAATTACACAGACCCTACATGTTGGTGCATTTTCCCCCTGCGACACCCTGAAAGCGTGCAATTGTAGACACTGAATAGTTTCAGCATTTAACACTACTAAGTTACTGATTGCTTAATTCTCTCAAACCACAGAATCACAGAATGTTTAAGGTTGGAAAGGACCTCTGGAGATTATCTAGTCCAATGCCCCTCTCAAAACAGGGTCAGCCAGAGCAGGTTGCTCAGGACTGTGTCCCATCAGGTTTTTAATATCTCCAAGAATGGATATTCCAAAACCTCTCTGGGAAACCTGTTCCTGTGTTCAACCACTCTCATATTAAAAAAAAGTTTTTTCTTACGTTCAGACGGCATCTCCTGTGTTTCTGTCTATGCCCACTGCCCACCTCCCCCACCCCCATCATCAGGTATTTGTATTGATGAGATCCCTCTGATTCTTCTGTTCTCCAGGCTGAACAGTCCCAGCTCTTTGAGCCTCTCCTTGTATGTCAGATGCTCCCAAACATTTATTATGCTAGCGGTTCTTCACTGGACTTGCTCCAATATGCCCATATTTCTTTTATACTGTGGAACCCTGAGGTAGGCACAGCACTCCAGGATGTAAAGTACAAGTCACAAAATTCATTAGTATCATGTACTTCTACATTGTAACTGCACAATGCCTTTTTTAATCAACTTTCCTACAAATAACCTTTTGTTGCTGTTCGGGAAAAACATAGGAAAAGGAGTGCCAAAGAACTCCTGAACTCTTGGTCCAAAGTATCCTGAGGGGGGGTTGTTTGTTTTGGTTTGTTGGTTTTTTGTTTGTTTTGTCAAATTTCAGAGGAAACAAATGTATGACCCAATAGGAACTATTTAGCATGGGATTTCCCAGCACATCATGAGTCACATATATGGCATAAAAAATAAAGCAAGGAGACTCTTACTGGCAACCAATTTCTTAGCAAAGTGTCAGCTAGGAACAATCTATCATCCCCTGTGAAGCACTGAGGCTACGTCTCCAAGACCGACAGTGCCAATGAATAAGTATGGATGTGCAGAGCAAAATAATTGATGGGCTTGGGCACCACATTTTCGGTTTTTTTCTGCTTTGAATTAGTTCTAGGCTGGCCCTCATTAACTGGATGATGATTTGCTTCAGGAGAGCATTAGCTTGTTACTGAAGTGCATTTCAAGTTTAGTTTCATCCAAAAAGAATCCATTCCACATGTCCCAAGACAGTTTGCAATGTGAACGAAAGCAAAGTAAGTGGAGATGACTGAGATACTCACTTCAAAGCTGCAGTCTGATCAAATCTAAAACACTTAATATGAACATACTCCAAGGCCCAGACTTAATTTGATTGCAAAGGCCCAAGGAAAAGAAGTCTAGGTCACTTAATGACCTCTTCTCTTTGAAATTTAGCTTGTAAGACAGTCTGAGAGGAACTTAATTTCTGATGCATCATCCACTGTTTGTTGGACCAATAATAATGGTAAAGATGGCTTAGTGGGAAATGCAGAACTTCTATTTTGCTGGTATTCACTCTTTCTGGCACAGTGTTGAATGATTGGTGTTTCAGACAGAAAGTTTATCTGAAATGAATGAACAACTACATCAACTGTCATGAGCAGCTGACTAGAAATTCACATAAAGGAGGTGCATATTCAGTGGCTTTTCTAAGCCAGTAATGTAATTTCTGTTCTCTAAGTATTTTTTTCAAATCTGCATCCTTACTGAAAACACACTCAAGTAAAGGGTGACCCTCTACTAACTTCAGCACAGTTTGCATCAAACCTAACTTTCCAGACTTGTTCTGCACATGCATTATAGAGGAGCAGAAATATAGCAAATATCAGTAAGAATTTATAGATGCAAGGAATAAGTGACATTGCAAAACTCCATATAAATCAGCACAATGAAGTAGACTTTTTGTTTGTTTTTAAACCTGTGAATAGTTTGGTATGCTAGGACACACAGCTACATACTAAGAACAGTAATAAAGGACTGTACATAGCAGAACTGATATTTATTTACTGCCTTGCTCTTGATACCATAAGACTCACTTCTAAAAAAAGGTGTTAACTTTATTAGTTAGCTTTTTAGTTAGAAGATTTTCAGTAAGCTGTACTCCTATAGTCAATGTGCAGCAGCAGTGTTATAATAAAAGAATGGGTCTTTTTCCATGATAAAGTGCCATATAAATCTGCCATTTATATTTCCATTTAATCAGGGAACTCTGGATTATGAGATGAGTCAGGATACAATTTTTTAAAAAAATGCAGATATTCAGGTATTTAGCATTTTAAGCCTAACAAATTCTTAGTCAATTTCTGTCATTGAATATTATTTGAAATTTGATAACCTTTTATACTTAACTTGAATAGTTATTTTATAGTATCTATGTTTAGCATTATATTCAGCAATTTCCTCACAGAGCACAATCTGGAAAGGATGAGCTCGCTGTTAAATGTGAAAGTGAATGGCCATGGGAAAAGCAGGTCATTGTTCAGGTTGTTATGGTATTACTTAAAGTCATATAATTATATAGCATTTTAATATCTCATAAAAATATACAACACAAAGAACAAAATGGAGAGAAAAGCAGAAAGGTAACAAGGAACATGCTCATGATTAGCCAACACAACCTCTACGTGAATGTGAATTTTGGAAGGAAGGTCACCTGTCCTTCTCACAATATTATTCTTAGTGCCTGATCAGAATGGGACAACTGTGAATGTAAACAATACTGCAGATAAAATGTCCCCTAGCTATAGAAACTGCTGAAATAGTTCCCATCTCCCAAGGAAATTAAGTTTTTTCAGGAGGATGATTTTATAGATGTATGTGCATTAACAGACCTACTATCTGGAGTCATGTTGCATTTTATTAAAATATCAACACATGCACTACAAACATCAAAGTCTGAAATTCTGAAATTCTTTTTCTTATCACTTCATGGAGCCAATTGAGCTCCTGTACTTATCTACCATCTGAAAGAAATTTCTCAAAATTTCTTCTTCTCCAACCATCATGACTGCTGGCATCAACATCAGATACTAATTTTGACTATCACAGAATGTTTACTTCTTTTCTTTCTTTGAAATCAGTTCTGTCCTGGGTTCAGCTGGGATGGAGTTAATTTTCACAAGAACCTGGGAGGAGGCATATCCAGGACAGCTGACCTGAACTAACCAAGAGGATTTTCGATACCATATGATGTCATTCTCAGTATATAACTGGGAGAGTCAGCTGGAGGGAAGAGGAATCATGGCTTGGGAATTGGCTGAGTGTTGGGTTCCAGGTGGTGAGCAATCGCATTGTGTATCACTCATCTTATATAGTCTTTTATTAGTATTATTATTATTGTTTCTTCTCTCCTTGTGTTGTCCCATTAAACCATCCTTATCTCAACCCACAAAGTTCTACCTTTTTCTTCTGATTCTCCTCCCCATCCCACTGAGGGGGAGGAGTGAGCGAGCACCTGTATGATGCTTTGCTGCCAGCTGGGCTTAAGCCAGAACAAGTTTTTACTGTTTCTCCCAGAAGCCAAATACCACGGACATAGCCATCTAATAACAGCAATGAATAGCCACAGCATTCTGAGGCTAAGTGGCATCCTTATAGAGTGCCTCATGGTTTCTAGTAGCTGGGTTGGGGGTTGTTGAATCTGTAATTCCCTGACCTTGTTGGAAACAATAAACTACTTTTTTTTTTCTGCATTCCTTCAAGCCTTTTACTTCCTGTCCCACCCATCTGACACTTCTTGTTCAGAATTTTCTGTGAGAGTGAGTTAACTGACCCTTCAACTCATCTCAATTACTGCATCTGGAAAATGTTGCTGATATCACCAACCTGTTGCATAATGATACTGTGAGAATTAAAGTACTATAAAAATGAAAAATATAATCTTATTACCTTCTATTTTAATTTCTACTGGAATAACAGTTTAATTCTGGATATACCAGTTTTAAAACCACAACTTTAAAAAACATACGCCAGTTCTTGCTGTTATGGGTTTGTGTGGCGTGGTTTTCTTTGGTAGTGGGGGAGGGGGCTGCAGAGGTGGCGCCTGTAAGAAGCTGCTAGAAGCTCCCCCGGCTCCAAGTCAGACCCGCCTCTGGCCCAGGCCGACCCCATCAGTGACG
>VYZV01041314.1:124002-136931 GCA_013401275.1 Pandion haliaetus | reverse complement strand
CTGTCTCCTGTGGGAGGGACCCCACGGTGGAGCAGGGGACGAGTGAGGAATCTTCCCCCTGAGGAAAGGAGCGGCAGAGAGACGATGTGTGGTGAGCTGACCCCCCAACCCCCATTCCCCTGTTCCCCTGTGCCGTCGGGGGGAGGAGGTAGAAAGAACCGGGAATCGAGCTAAGCCGGGAAGGCGGGAGGGGTGGGGGGAAGGTATTTTGATGTTTGGTTTTACTTCCTAATACCCTTGGTTTTGATTTGATTTGTAGTAAATGAAATGGATTTTGTTTCTTCCCCAAGTTGAGCCTGTCTTTTGCCCATGACCATAAGTGGGGAGTGATCCCTCCCAGTCCTTGTCTCGACCCACGAGCCTGCCTTTGGTTTTTCTCCTCATCCCAACGTGGCCAGGCGCGGGGGTGGGGAGTGAGCGAGAGGCTGTGTGGTGCTTTGTTACCGTCTGGGCTGAAAGCGAAACCACAACACTTGCACAGCACTAACTTTTACTGGAATACCTAGACTTGAAATGTGCTTACCTATGAAGGCAGTTATTTTATATGTTTACTCTTTTATTATGCGAGCTTAATTGGAAGTTTGCTCATCAGGCTATGGAGAGTTTAATTAAACTTAATGAAGAAAACACTGAGAGAAAAAAAAAGCAAGCTCTTAAATGTGCTATTTTTGTTCTGATTTTACAATGACATTTTTCTCCCTGATTATCCTATCTCATATTAATAAACAAAAGAATAAAAACCCACCTCTGGATTCTGCTAATTTAAATATTGGCAGCTTTCAGGCTTATTTTGTATTCTCAGCCTGGCTCGAGTTTTTTAGCATCTCCAAGAGAGCCTGGAGGGGCTTTTTTCATTGGAGTTCGTATCTCAGGCACACAAAAAATATCATTTATTTGCTGCTTTTATTTTGTGATTGTGGAGGGGGACTGCTTGCTCACTGCAGCATTTGTATCTCCTTCAAAGTTAATGGGAACATGCTTGTGCATCAACACGAAGACAGGGCAATGTGCCCACCTTTTTAAGGAGAAGATATGGGAAGAGACATTCTAAGATGATGTTACACTTATTAGCTAGAATGCTGTCTTACAAATGGAATCGGGAAATGAAAGAAATACGCTAATGGTGCAAGACGTAGGCACTTACCTGGTGGCACTCTGCCCTGTGTAAGCCCTCTCGAGGAGTATTTCTCTAGAAAGCAAGGGGGTCCACTCAACTTCGTGACTCAATGGGAGGGATCCCCTTACTGTCTTCCCTGAGCTGATTCCCAAATAAGCAAGGCCTGTAGTGCATGTTTGGTGATGTAAGGTTAGCACATATTGCACAGTTTACTGACATAGTTTCAAGCCAATTCTTGTTGTGAACATACCAATTCTTGTTGTGAACATACCAATTCTTGTTGTGAGCAAATAAAAATTGAGTTTTGTGAGTTAAAGGATCCCTGGTGTCATTTCACCTTAATCCTGACCTGGGAATCAGCAAACTTGAGTCATCGTCCTGAGAAACTGCGACATGACAAGTGGTTTTTCCACCAACAGTAACAACAGCTTATCCATACACTTGCTGCATCTTTTAACTTGGGGTGCCCTTTACCACTTCTGTGGCATCCATAGACATCTCCTTGCAAAAATACTTGGACAAGGGTTAGGCATACAAAGTATCTTTTCAATCTACAGGTTGAATGGAGAGGATTTTCTTTTCCAAGTAGAGGATTTCTCCCATTATTGTTCTGGAATACAGATTTTTTTCTTCGTCAGTTGCATACTTAAATCTAGCCTAAAAACCAAAGTGACTGTAGGATACCTATACTAAGAAGAAATAATGGAAAAGATTCTGATCTCAGTTTAGGCTAGTAATAGAGTTGGATTTACGCTGTCATGAGACTAGAACTTGAGTCATCATTTACAAAAAAAAGATGACACTATCCTAAATTTTCTGTTAGCAGACTACATATAATTCTCAGACAGCAACAGCCTGTAGACTATATGCTCCCTCCTCCCCTTGCCTTGCAGCAGCATGTAAAAGCCTGGAGAGAAGTTAGGGATTAATTTAAAAGCCTGAGCTGCAGGGAGGATGGCACGCACCGTGGGATAGATAAAAACTATGTCACACTGATTCTTTAAGCCTGGCTGTCTAGAAGGTAAAGAATAAACCCTCCTGAGAAGTGGAGAAATGAAAAGGAAAAAAAAATCTGGAACAGAAATGGCTTCAGAACACAGGGATCCATCAGCAGAGAATGAAAAAACAAGGAGCTGATTGTTCAGAAAACAGTACATTTACATTAATTTTGGCATTCATTCTCTTAACATTCTACTACATTGAAGCAGTAGAAAATACAGTGAACAATAGAGACTCTGGAGGTGAAATTTTACTTTATTTGTACTGGTGTAAATTGATTTCAGTGAAAAAACTGAGTTTTATGATGATGTAATAAGAGAACTGTCAGTCATATTTTTTAAAAATACATATCTCTTATCTAACATTTTCAAAGAGGTAATTTTTTATACAGGCAGAAAGCACAAAAATGCTGTTGCCACATCCAGTATGAGATGTAGCGAAGACTTCCAAAGTGTGAGAAGTAGTGCAGGAAAAAAATGACAAACTAAAAAGGTGCCAGAATTTGCAATAACCTTACAGTGAGAATCATGAGGGAGAAAAACACCAAATGTTTTAAAAAGATAAAAAGATTTTATATGTTGACTTTAGCATGGAACTGGATCCGAGTATCCTTTAATCCTTGGAAATGGAAAAAGAGGGTAACAAAGGAAAAAGTCCCTTGAGAAGTCATGGGAATGTGTGAGAGAGGAACTGGGAGGCCAAGGGTGCTCACTCTTGGAAGCACACTTTGCTTACAAAAAGGTACTGCAGATCTCTGGGCCACACTGGGGACTGGAGACCACATGTTTGCCAAAAAGGCCAGAAAAGCTTGAAAGGAATTTGTTTCCCTTATTTTCAGTCTATTTTCCTGGCAAATTCAAGGTCAAGAAGAAATGGAAATGCAGCTTCTCAGATCAGAATAGATGTTTGTTCCAAGGAAAAATAAAATATATTTAAAAAGCTTTTTGTTACCTCAGTGTTTCTTGAACTTCCATGGTTTGATCATTCAAAAAAGCTAAAAAACACATGTATGGGAGAAAACCAACTTAGTCTGGAGTGCAAACCTTTCTGTTTTGTAAGAAAGAAACATGAAGAAGTTACAGGCTTTCCTACAGTGTCTAAGCAGAGAAATGCTCACATTGGTCCTGCTTTGGATTCAGAAGAGAGATAAATACACTCCTGTGTCAAGACTCTGAGAAACATTTTTTCAATGGCACCCAAATCAAATTTAAAGCAGCTTTCTAATGGTGGCATCATAGTGCCACAACAGGATCACAAATTAATCTGAGCCTTGAAGTCAATCTCTCTAAACATTTTCCCCTGGTGCACTCTCCATAGAAGACAACAAGAGATTTTACACTCAAAAAGGCATCTTTTAGTAAAATCTAAATTAGAGGAATTCACTTTTCACAGAAAAAAAAATAATAAAAAAAATAGTGGGTAAGAGACAGAATTACACAAAAATCTCTTTTTGACCACTGTGTTCCTGTAAGGAAGGTCCTCATTTTAGCACTTTCAGTGATTTCCAGCAATCTCTCTTCTCATCCCTAGGAAATATTTCTTTCTGTCACCACGAAGGCCTGGCCCTGTCTGTCTGTCCTCTGCTTCTCTCACTGAATTTTCCCAAGCTCTCAGCTTTGCTGATCTCTTTCTTGCTCCTTTCTTCTGTGTTGCACCTCGCAGTCTCAAAGCATCTCTGCCCTTCGGTAGAGCAATTACACCACAGCAGCAGTGTGACTGGGAAAGAAAAGCCTTCTGTTCTCTTTATGGATATTGGTGGGCAACTCATCTCTTCCCAGTGACTTTAATTTTAAAAGGAACATACCAAAAAACCTGAGAACAAACTAATAAAAAAAAAAATCAGTCTGACATAGTGATATTCTAGATTATTTCCTCTGGATATGAAATGCATATGAGTATGGATATGAGTAGCCACTGTCTTGGTAGTTCATCAGAACTAAATTATTGCCAACAGTTTTGTTGTAGTGTTTCCTAAGAGCTTCAGTCATCCATCAGGACCCATTGCCCTCTATTGTGCAAAGAATGAGCTCAGAGCTGGTCCCTGTCTCAAAGAATTTAAAATCTATGCTTAAGAGAAGTGCTATCAATGCAGAGAGATGAACAGGTAAAAAAAAAAAACACCCAAAAGCAACAAAACCAACCAGTACATTAGGTAGTTATTTCAGATCATGAAATATTGTCAGGTGTGGAAAAGTGTCTTCTTGTGAAAGATTTTGTCTTTCTTATTCTTCTATTTTTCACACTTCCAATAAAGAGATTTATTTTACAGTCCTGCAAACTGGATCAATCAAATAAACTTGAGGTAATGTAGTTCTTACACAGCTGAGAAAGCTGTAAATAATGCTATTAAACAGTTGCAAAAATGGTCACATAATTGCCTTATTTAAAGTCATCACATACATGGTATAAAGACACATTTATGTACACAAAATAGCAGCTGATCAGCAAAGGGGAACAAAAGTTTTCAAAGCCAGAAGAAGAAACCAGGAGAGGGCACCTCTTAAGCCATGATAACTGTTTGTGCCTTCATCTCTGCTTATGGATTTGCTCTTGGGAACACAGGGCCAGGAGAAGGAATGTGCAGGAGAATCAGAATTCATGCAGTCAGCATGTTGCGGTCAGGAAACAAAAACCCAAAACAGACATAATTGCCCATAAGGCAATTGACATCTGATTTAACTAACACCTCAAGAATGTCAGTGACCAGAAATGCTAGCAAGCAGGGTATGCAAGCAGGGCCTTAGCACTTAACACAGCAGTTGGCATGCGAGGCTTTCATTGCAATGAGCGTGGTGATGCAGTACAGGACCTATTCCTCAGCACTGGCCGGAACAACTGGCTCTGTCACATCAGAGGCCTTGACCCAAAGAGGAGGGAGGACAAAGCTATCCATGTTTTAGGCTTTAGGAATTGCTGAGAGTTCCTCCTTAATGCTTGGGGGAGATACCTTTGGAAGGTATGCTCTAGCTGAGTTGCTGAACCACCAGGATAAGGGATTGGAGGAGGATGTAAGCAAGTCATACGGCATCAGGGATGCCACCTGAGAGATGGAAAAGCTTTTATGGACATGCTTTTGTCCCCCTGGTTATCTCCTTGAAGAACAAGGACTGCTGGGAAGTGGCAGGAGTCAGATAAAGTAGAGCAAGAGGAGATATGCCAACAGGCTTGTTAATCTAGCAAGTAGGACCTCAAACTAGTTTTTTGGGGGCTTGGACACCAAAGCAAAAAGAGAAAGGGAGAAACAGGGGACTGCAGCTTGAACAGGAGTCAGCAATGTAGCCTTGCAGCAGTGAAGGCTAACTGCATATTGGGCCATATTAGCAAAGTGCAGCCAGTTGGTCAAAGGAAATTATTATCCCTATCTAGTTGGCCCTTCTGAAACTGCATGTGGAGAACTGTGTCCAGTTTTGTATTTCCCTGTACAAGAAAGTCCTGCAGCAGAGGAATACCAAGATGGTTAAAGCGCATGTGTGAAAGGAGGCCAAGGAAGTTGACTTTGTTCAACCTGAAGAAGAGAAGGCTAAGGGATGATCTAATGCTTTCTTCAACTACCTAACAGGTGGTGAAGGAAAGGACAGAGCAAGATTCTTCTTGAACACTGAGAAAGGACAGAGGGTCATGGACATTGCAGCAAGGTAAACTCCTGGTAGTTACATGGAAAACTTTTTCACCACAAGGGTGATCAAACACTAGAACAGGTTGCCTAGAAAAGTTGCCAAACTACCCTTGGTGGTATCTGAAATCTGGTCTGAATTCAAAGTCAGTCCTCTTTTGAGCACACATTTGACCCCCAGTGTCTGTTCCAACATTTTATTTTGCCTTAAGCCATCACTGAATTAAAATCAGAAAGGCTTAGGCTGTTGTGTGAAAGAAGAGAATTTCCTTCTTTCTACTTCTGTTCATAGTACCTGTTTGCAGTTCTCTGTTGCCTGATGCTCAAACTTAAAATAAGTTATTTTGAAAAATGAACAATGTCATTCAATCCTCATTAAAAATACCATGGAGGGGAGAAGGGAACAGGAAAAAGGTAGGAGATGAAGTAGTATCCTGATGCTTTTGTGCTTTCATACTTGAACACAGATAAAACTGTCCTCAAAGTAGCTTTAATTCATTATGAATTTTGTGGTAGACTTTTGAAATAATCTGCATCTATTTCCTTCTAGGCTGCTGCAATGAAGGAGCTGATTTCACAGTTGCCATGACCACACCTCATATTAAGTAGAGATGGTCATGATACTTTTTAAAATATGCTCCTAACACCACATCACTTTGAGTCTTCCTTTTATTATTTTCCATATTACTTTTCTCATCCAGGGTTCATTCTAAGTTCTTCTATGTTCTCGCTGGATATTTTATATCTTTGATAGGCTATTTTCCTGCTTCAATTATTTTTAGACTTTCTTCTACATCCCTACTGACCTTTTTTATTCTTTCAGTATTTATTGCTACATGACGTGCATAACCTTTGGATATATGTTAATTTAGCTTGAAATACTTTCAGTCCCTTCCCTGCCTTTTCATCGTGTTATTATTCTTCCCAACTTGCCCTGAGAATTTCAGGTTTTTTGGGGTGGGAATTCAGTTATATACTTCATGCAAATTCTTCAGATTCAGTGTGCTATACTTAACATAATTCTGCTTATTTCATTAATGCTTAAAAACATATATATTAAAATAATCAGTCTTTTTTTTTAAAAAAAAACCCCATTTTTCTCACTGTAGGCAAGGGTTGCTCCTTTAGTTTTTGTAGATGTTTCATGTTCAAGTGGATTGACAAGTTCTTACGCTATAAGGTACAAATGATGGTGTCCCTATCTCAGCTGCAAGCCCAAGTTCTATCATAAGACAACTAATTATGTCAATAATACTTGTTATATTGTTTGATTTATAATCATGCAGCCCTGCAATACAGTATTGCCATTGTTAGTAAGAGGCCATAATTTTTGCACTGCATTTGCAGGGTTTCAGGACTGAGACAACTGGTTTGTCTCAACTGTTCCTGACTTACCTGCAGCTTTGTTTCACTTGGTTTAGCAGTGATAGCAATTTCTCTAAAAGAGCACATGTAGTGATCCTGACAGGAGGACCATCATACATTGAGGACTTAGTGATCCACATAACAGTTAACCTGTGTGGGAGCAGGCGTGTGCTGTGCTATCATGCATGTACAGCATGGCTTTCAGCCCTGTGCTGTGCTGCACATCTGCCCTGGCTGCAGGATGAATGTAGCCGGTTAATTGTAACAGAGGAGCATGTGGGCAGCTCCCACTCTGCTAATACACCACCTGCATGTCCTTGCCTTTATCTAGAAGGGCAGCAATAAGTTCTCATGTGAACATCCTTTTTGTGACATTATAAATAGCTAATAGAATTGCTTTCCTCTAAGAAAGTCCTATAAGAGTTCAAATGACCAAAACAAAGTAACATTTCAATGAACAGGACCTTAACAGCATGCTGTGCCTTGGTTGGAGCCTGTTCGATACCACATGACTTGGAGTTCCCAGCATCTGAAGGGATGTAAAAGTATCTATACTATCCTCTTTTTCTTTATTGTTAGCTCTGGTAAAGAGTATTTTAAGAGATACTTTGAAAATTTTGAGTGTGTGTCTTACTCAGATCAAATGAAACAACACCCCCTTGAGGCAAGACATCAGAAGCTTATGGCTAATTTATTTTTCTTTTGTTTATCTTTGTGTATTACAACCACAGTTTTATATAGATAGCTGTAACAAGCAGTTTCTCAATGTAGAATGAGGTATTTATGACTTTAGCATAATGACATAAAGTAAAGAAATGCAGGCCTGGTACAACTGCAGAGACCTTTGAAGTGGAGACACAGGATTCAGGATAGCAAAGTACATGCATGGGGTGATAAGAGATAAGGTACAAGCTTGGCACTGAAAGCCTCATGGGTATAAACAACTTACCCATGGTCAGTAAAAGAAATGGAGATTTGGAGCTGGTAAAAAATGTTTTTAGGGGTAAAAGAGAGAACAAAGAAGTAATAGATAGCTAACGTACATAAAAGACACTATATACAGTGAGTTTGGATATAGCATGGAGTTGCAAACCAATGAAGAAAGAGAAAGGTGTAAAAGTGCATACCAAACATAACACTGTCTCCAAGTGGATCCTAGACGTAGGAAGAAGCAGCCCTCGACATCATACTCCTCCTGGCAAAGTACTCCTCATGGTGGACAAAACCCATAAAACTCCAGCCAAGATGAAACCACCAATCTTAGGACCCGAAAGAGCAGGGGAGGGGGGAGCAACTGAGAATTGTTCTACACACACTTCTAACTGAATTGTTATTCCTTCTTTTTCTGTAACAATTAGACCTGGGCTAATAATGATTAGACTCATAAGATTTCAATTATACTAACAATTAATTCTTGACTTTACTTACACGAGGTATGCTTCCTCTTTGTCTGTGAACAAGGTTTTGAGTGTAACAGATGTATGCATTTTACCTGTCTGATTTTCAGTACAGCTTGTTTTCCAAAACCGGCTACGCATCAATAAACGTGCACACCTTTTCATTGTAGACACATGTTTTAGGCAGCACCCCCAAAGTTTAAGCTGTGTGTAATATAAGTCAGCAGGCAACCTTCCAGGCTTTTTTGTTGTTGTTGTTCTTTATGTTAAGTATGTACTTAGGTGCTTCTGCAGCCACAGAGCTACATCACCTCTCCTCTCTCTAGGGATGCAAACAGTATCAAAACATACTTCCCAAACTGCAACAGTCTATTTAAAAAACCCCTGTAACAGTCTAGTACAGAGTACTGTTACACCACACCAGTGTTGAGTTACACTTGTAAAAAGGGAGTGAATAGTATGCGAAATAAGAAAAATCTATTCAAATGTATTTACCCTTCAGATGTACACAAAACATTAAAAAAATTCCTCTAACACTGCAGGTCACATCCTGGACTGGTGTAGCAGAATGTTACATACATTTCTAATGGTGCAAAACTGCCTGTCAGCATAACTGGCCACTGAATATAAAGAAAGTCTCACAGCCCAACAGACAGTGTTCCTTTCCTGCTCCCCTCTCCATGACCAACAAATAGTTATTTTGAGAATATCCTCACTGACTGTGTTTGCAGTCCTTGGCCACCAGGACACAGCAAAACCCACAGCTGCTCTGACTGATGAGGGGAGATACAGCAACATAGACTGACAAGTGGTCAATGGGCTTAAGTTCATATTTAGTTTTTCCTGGCCCCTGTGGCTGAGCAATACTTGGCATGTAGCTTTGGCTCCAGTCCTATTTGTTCTTCTCAAACTTTTTTGATTTTTGTTATATACTCAAAGGTTTGGTCCTTTGTGTCAAGCTTGTGCTATCACTTAGTTTGTTTTCAAAGAATGAGTAAGAAATTATCTCCCTTGACTTCATTATCCTTTTGGGAATATATATAAAGTGCAAACATGGCATATGTGTGTTTGAATGCTTGTTTGTACATATAAGTATATATTTAAATGTAGTAAAACCAGGGAAGAGATATTCATAAGTTAAATATATAAATACATATGTATGTAGAATGCATATGTGTGTATTTATGTACATAAGTATGTGCAAATGTCCATATACAAACAAATGTTCATATATTAAAATCCAATCCTACAGAATAACATTTCTTAATTTAACATGCAATGTAAAAATTAGGAAAACATCTTATGTTTGTGTTATGTCCTTATGAACAGTCAATACTTACAACATAAATTCCCAGTTACTCTGTTTCCAAATATCTCCCAGCCTCCCACAGTCTCATGTGCTCCTTTTTATATGCTACCCATATATCTACTAACTCATTCAACTTCAATTAAATCAAATTCCCGCAGTGCCCTAATTAGTAAAGTATACTTAACCAAATCTATCAATAATTATTTTGAACATCTCATAATATCACATCTAGAAAAAACACTCAAGTGAAAACTAATTAATTGCTATCAACAAAATAAAGAGATCCTTACATCTCAAATACCATCACATACACATAATTAGCTAATAAATTTTAAATAGGTAAATTACATGGTAGGAAAAAAAACCTCAAGAAACAGCTAAGTGTTAAATCTCTTTCTCTTGCAGTTAAATAAAGAACCGTTATGACAAAGCAGGTAGTAATATAGAAAAAACAGTAGACAAAACAATAGTAGCTGCAACTGGTGCAATTATGCAGGCACTGCATGTGATGTCTTTGCAGCAAAGATTTGGGCATGTGAGTCAGAAGTTCTCTATCTGGCAAGGTGAGAAAGGGTTTGACCACTAAGACTTGTCACTTGTGATTTTTGTCACAGTGTGAAAGCAACTGATTGTATCAGCTGAGGGCACTGCAAGGGTTAAAATATGTCCTGGTCTTATGTGAAACAGAGTTTTATAGTGATTATGATGCAAATGAAGGCTAGCAAATTAAATTGCATATTTTTGTAGGATCGAGAAATAGAATTTATTGCTATTATTAGAAACGTTCACCATAAGAATAGGTAGGTTAACAAACATTCAGTTTTCTTCATGAGAGTCAGAGGCATTTCACTCAAGTTAATACAGTTATTAACAGATTTGAATACTATTAAACCAGAACGTTCCTGACATTATTATTTTTGTGTCCACATCTTTTTACATTCCTTACTAGTCTTCCTGGTTCCATTCCTATTACCTACTGAAGGTGTAAAAATCTTTTGCCTAAAGGTAAATCATCGGTCAGTATTCTCTGGCCTCAGTGATTTAACTGGGAAGGAAAGAGGAGGGAGCAGGGAGAGAACATTGCTTTCACAAACAGAATGAAGCAACCTTCATTTAAAGAAATGTTACTGTCTCAAAGCCCTGAAAATTCCAGTGCCTTCCAGTTCCAATGTATCCTTCTTTCTTTACTGCCACATCTGCCTGATGGAAAATCCCTTTTTCCATAAAGCCTATTTCCACCAAGAAAGAACAGCAGCCTACAGCCAGATTGTGTTAATGCAGATGCCGTATAGGGAGATTCTGAAATATTGGTCAAAGGAAACTGTAGTCCAATAATGAATGACATTGTCTAGCTTAATTAAAACTTCTCTTCCACCACCCTTATATCCTGTTTTTCTAATTTAATTTTGCTAATTACTGTTCTTTTTTAAACTCAATTAAACTTGCAACCTTTTCCCACCTGAACACCTAGCAGATGAAATATGCCATTGCACACCAACTTAGTTACCTATCTGGGAATGAATTCTGTCACCGAGTTGTGCAAAAGAACCATACAATGTGACATTTGTATGCAAATTTAATAAAAAAATCGACCATAACTCACTCAGGAGCAGAGTACTTGGACAGTGATAATCACATAATTAACAAGACTGGTGGAGGAAGATAACATTAAAGATGTACAGTATTGTATATGAAAATAGACTGATTGGTCCTAGGCTCAGACATATTTCAGATTTCTTTTAATAGCTTCCTGTTTGTCAGTAGCATTTATGCAAGCTGGCATTAACATTAGAACTAAATGTATGAGTACAAAGTTGAGTCTGAATATGTTACTCATTAGAACTTTTCACCCTTAATTTGAAGGACTGTGCAATAATTTGATTTTATATTTGACAATCCATAACTGAGTTCTCTGATTATTTTAAAATGAGAATACATAGTAGAGCTGATTTTGTTTCCACTTGCAATAATTTTGTGCTGGAGTGATACAGCAGATAAACACTGTATAGAATGTCATTTGCTTTTTACAGTTTACAACACTGTCCTCATCCATCTTCAGATGAATGAAACAATACCATGTCATAGACTTGGTCTTATCAGAAACAATGAAATGAAATTATGATTATAAGATGTACATTTAATTGATAAAACCCGATTTACAATTTTCATAGTTTAAGCAAATCCCAGAAAAAGTGGCAGTTTTCCTTTCAAACTTTCTTCGAGCACTGACAGGCTGAGGCACAACTTGAGATGAAATGTGAAACAGAGACAACAGCTCGCTAAAAGGAAATCAGATGAAACAAGAAACACATTTGATGAGATAAGCATTGATTCATCATGAATTTTTTACATAGGGAAACCATTAAACAAAGAAGAGAAAGAAAAAGAAAAAGAAAAAGAAAAAGAAAAAGAAAAAGAAGAAAAAACCCTCAGTTGCTATTTCAGAAAATGTATGGTGAAAAAACATCATTAAAGGCACTAGAGTATATACACAATAAAGTATCTGTAAGTAGCAGAATATATATATGTCTAGGATGAAGGTTAGTTGACACAGATTCACTTCTGGTAAAGCTGTGCTATTGTCATTGACTTGATCCCCAACAGGAATCAGGAATTCATAGCATGTCTGTTTCAAGTTAGCTATGAAATTATGGATAATAGAGAAAACAGTGGAAATACTGACTTTGCTCTTTAAAAGGAAATAATTTGATAAAAAAGGGAAAGGCTATTAAAGAAACTAAGGAGGTGTGGGAAAGAGTTGTAAAGTCACTGAGAAAAAAAAATAGTCATTGATTTCTCCAGTTTAGCAGCATAAAAACTTGTTTATGAATATAATTGATAAGGGTTTGTATAAAACCTGGAGTAAGGAAGAAAAATTTGGAAATTTCACAATTTTTAAGAAACTCAAGACCTAAAAGGAGTGTGAGGAATTTTAAGGAACTGTAAAAAAAGAAAAAAGATATAAACATGATGTCAACTTATTTAGGTGTTATGGGTTTGTGTGGCGCGGTTTTCCTTGGTGGCAGGGGAGGGGGGCTGCAGAGGCGGCCCCTTTAAGAAGTTGCTGGAAGAAGTCGCCGCCCCAAAATGTCGGACCCGCGCGCCAAAATGTCGGACCCGCCTCTAGGT